>PVKV010002206.1:0-75907 GCA_004027835.1 Alouatta palliata | reverse complement strand
AAAACTCCATCTCAAAAAAAAAAAAAAATACAAAATACAAAAATAAGCTGGGCATGGTGGCACATGCCTGTGATCCCAGCTACTTAGGAGACTGAGACAGGAGAATCTCTTGAACCTGGGAAGCGAAGGTTGCCATGAACTGAGATGGCACCACTGCACTCCAACCTGGGTGACAGAGTGAGACTCTGTCTCAAAAAAAAAAAAAAAAATAGAAATCTGAAATGCAGGTGACTCCCTGGGTTCAGATCCTACCTGTCGTTTACTGCCTGGGTGACCCTGGATGAGCTACACAGCCTGTCTCTGCCTCAGTTTCTTCATCTGTAAAATGGCGATAACAGGTGAGTTGTGACAAGGGTTAACGAGCTGTGCTAAGCTCTTGGGACACAGTGCTCTGTGTACCATAAACACTGAATAGGTGTTTGTCACGTGAGCGTCCTTAGTATCTTTATCTTGGAAGCAAGGTCAGTTTGGGGCCTGCACTTTGACAGGTGCCCCTGCCCCAGAGGCTTTTGTTCCTTTTGTCTTTCCCAGACCTGCCAGTGGCATCTAAACTTCTGCCTTAGGGATTTATTTATTTGGTTAAGACATTCTCTGTCTCCAGCTTAAAATGCAAATATGGCACAGAGAACCCACCTGTTAAGCTACTATCAGCTGTTCAGCCTTCAGCTGAAGGTATGTATTGGATCCTTTCATAAAATCTCAAATGTGTGTGGGTAGCCTTCATAGACATCCCATTTGCTCTTCACCCCTGTCTATGAAGGGGGTTGGCCGGAAAGTATTAACATTACTCATATTGTGAGCATGGAAGTCCAGACACATTAAGTAACTTGCCGAGGTCGCTTGATTTGTAAGAAAGACAGGATGAATGCAGGTCAGCTGCCTCCCAGGCCAGTGCTTTCGATCTGGCCAAGATACCCACATTCAGGAACTGTTCTCAGCGCTGCTTTGGGCTGGTGGACCAGGGTAGGCTCATTTGACCACGGGCTTCTCCTTAGCTTGGGTGGGCACAGGAGTAGGACATAGGAGGCAGCCTGGGATGGCCTTTCCTCTCTGTAAGGACACTTGGAGCCCCCTCTTGATGTCCACAGGGTCTTAGTGATAGGGTCCGGATGCTGAGACCTGTCACGTCACCCCGTTGCTCTCAGAACTCTGGTAGCGTCCCCACAGCGTGATTCAATGGCAAACTCTCCGCGATCTAGCCCTACGCGCCACTGCGATCTCGCCTCCGCCTGTCCCCACGCCAGCCTTCCACCACGCTGCCACCACCCTCCCCACCCTGGCAGCCTTCTTTTCTCCCCTTTAAAACCCCTGTTCTCTTCTCCGCTGACCCCAGACAGGCCAGTGTGAAGCCATCCCTGACCTCCAGCCGGGACTCCTCCTCCTCGATGTTCCAGTCTAGATGTCTCGCTGGGCACTTCGGCCTGTTGATCCTGAATTATCTTTTAATATCTGCGTGTAACTGATTCCTTTAATTGTGAACTCCTTGAGTTTAGATAATAACCCTTCATCCACAAGGACCGAGGTATTAGACATAAATTATTTCTTGAATGAACACACTTAACTCTTTTAAGGGTGCTGAGGAGGTAATAGTGAAGTCAGAGAGAGAAAACAAGTTCATGACTCTGTGTGGGCCTCAGAGGCCATGAAGGAAGCGTCTCATTGGGTCCTTTAGGGCCAGGCCTTTTTAGCCTGTGTTGGCCAGAAGTGTCCTCACTGGAAAAAGGTGGAAAGGTAAATATGGCATTTCCAAACTCTTCCATCATGTTCCACTCGTGGTAAGGAGGGTGGACACGTGCCCTGGGTGTCCAGCCATGTGGCCTAAAGCTGCCTATTATCCGTATGACCTTTTCCTTATATATACAACAGAAGGAACTATTATTTGCCATAATGAGGCTCATTGAGGGAATTCAGCATCTGAGGTGGACACCAGTGACTCTCAAGGGCCTGCTAGAGCCAGGACTTTGGAAACTTCCCCCTTCCCTGGGCACCTACCTGGAAGTAAGGAGCTGGGAGACAGGTGTTACCCAGAATCTGAGTAAAGGTCAAAAATATCACTGGGCACCTGAACAGTTGGACTGTCACTGCATAATGTGACGTACTTATGAATCTGGAGCCGATGCTTCATTTGCTGCTTCGAACTGTGAGAGCCAGTGCAGAAAGTGGCAGCAGGGGCCCAGGAGGGACAGCACAGAGTGCCGAGAAACCTGCAATGGGCCAGGCGCAGTGGGTCACGTCTGTAATCTCAGCACTTTGGGAGGCGGAGGTAGAGGCGGGCAGATCACTTCAGGACAGGAGTTCGAGACCAGCCTGGCTGACATGGTGAAATCCCATCTAAAAATACAAAATACAAAAAACGAGCTGGGCATGGTGGCACATGCCTGTAATCCTAGCTACTCCGGAGGCTGAGACAGGAGAACCTCTTGAACCTGGGAGGCGAAGGTTGCCGTGAGCTGCGGTGGTACCACTGCACTCGAGCCTGGGCGACAGAGTGAGACTCTGTCTCAGAACAACAAAGAAAATAGAAACCTGAAATGTGGGTGACTCCCTGGATTTAAATCCTTTTTTATTTTTAATTTTTGTATATATTTTTAAATTTTTTTAAATTTTAAATTTTATATATTCATATATATGTGTGTGTGTTTATATATATTTAAATTTTACTTTATATTTACTTTTATCTCTTTTGAGATGCCAGTCTCACTCTGTCACCCAGACTGGAGGGCAGGGGCACAATAACAGCTCACTGCAGCCTCGACCTCCTAGGTTCAAGCGATCCTCCCATGTCAGCCTCCTAAGCAGCTGAGCCCACAGGTGTGCACTATCATGCCCAGCTAATCATTTTATTTTTCGTAAATACAGGGTCTCTCTCTGTTACGTAGTCTGATCTCAAATTCCTGACGTCAGGTGATCCTCCTGCCATTGCCTCCCAGAGTCCTGTGGTTTCAGGTATGAGCCACCACACCCAGGCCCTTTGAGTTTTAAAATATGTGAGTATTTGCATTCTACTCTGTGGTCTATCTGAATTCCATTCCAACACACAACGGATACATGAAAGCCAATCAATGCTGCTGGAAGATGTGGCTTGTCATCCCCATGAGTTCCTGGACCCCCTAGAACATATGTCGAAACCTGGTCTTGAGAGACTTGAATGAGTCACATCATCTGGAAGATTCTAAGATGCTTTACATGTATATATTTCAGCTGTTTGTGTTTAAAATTGTATATTCTGTTTTCTAAAGCAGTCGGACCTCAAACATAGTTGAGCAACTCTACCTGTATTAGTCAGCGTTCCCTAGAGAGACAGAAGTAATAGGATAGACGTATCTACGAAGGGGGGTTTATTAAGAGTACTGGCTCACATGAACAGAAAGTGAAGTCCCACAATAGGCCACATGCAAGCTGAGGAGCAAGGAGGCCAGCTGGAGTCCCAAAACCTCAAAAGTAGGGACACTGACAGAGCAGCCTTCAGTCTGTGGCTGAATGTCTGAGAACCCCTCGCAAATCACTGGTGTAAGTCTGAGAGTCAAAAAGCTGAAGAACTTGGAGTCTGATGTTCAAGGGCAGGAAGCATCCAGCATGGGAGAAAGATGGAGGCTGGAAGACTGAGCAAGCCAAGTCTTACCACGTTCCTCTGGCTGCCTTATCCTAGCCACGCTGGCAGCTCATTAGATGGTGCCCACCCAGATTGAGGGTGGGTCTGCCTCTGCCAGTCCACTGACTCAAATGTTACTCTCCTTTGGCGACACCCTCGTAGACCCACCCAGGAGCCATACTTCGCATCCTTCGGTCCGATCAAGTTGACATTCAGTATTAACCGTCACACTGCCCATCTGCTCTGCCTGGCCTATGGCCCTGCCTTCAAGGGTGGTGGGAGTGAGAATATAGCTATTGCCCCTCCCTAGAGGACCCTGCTGCTTGGGTGATTGGGGGGTATTCTGGGTTCAGGACCTGTCTCCTGGCTTCTCCCTGGACCTTCCCCCCTCCTCCTTTTAACTTAGACCAGGCAAGCCAATCAACACCAGCACTGGGGTCTTATTTGGAGACTGGGTGAGGGCCTGAAGACTCTCAGTGGGACATTTGGGCTCTGGGATCACTATGTTCATCGCCCAGGAGCCTTTTTCATTTAGATGTGTGGGTACCTTCCAGAAGAGCCGAGGCTCCCGGAAGACCATCCTCTTGCAAAGCACAGCCTTACCGTGTGTGGCTGGGGCCCCAGAGCAGCTGCAAGCACCTTTTCCTCCCCATACAACACTAAGGAAATGTTCTTGGTTGGGTTCAAGCACCTCCTCCCAAAGCACCCACCCAGGCCCCCGGAGTGCCTGGCCAGCAGCCCGCCTGCCCATCCCTGATGTCTGTCTCCAGCTGCCCTGGCTGGAGGACTCAGAACCCAGAATGGAAGAGGGGCTTCTGTCCTGAGATGGTGCACGATGCTCAGACCAGACTGCTCAGTCAACCCTGAAGTCTCCTCCCCACGGGCGGTGTGCATGTTGGTTTGGAACGGCTCTGGATGGCTCAGGCTGGTGACCCTAGACTTCCCCATTTGGAGTCCCTCTCTTGCCCCAATGTAGTGTCTATTGGCAGAGAATGGGTTGGCTGGCAGACCATCTCGGGGCCTGGGCTGCCAAGGAGGGCCGAGGGGAGTTCCTCATTAGCTCGGCTCCAAGCTCATTATCCGCCTGTGCATCACTGGGTGAAAAATGGTTGTAGTCGGGACAGTAATAAATACGTGTCTGTCAGTGTTGATGTGATTGCACTAATGAAGAGAAATCAGCCCCAGAGAGGAGGCCCTTCTGGCTGTGGCTTCAGGTGGCTGGAGAGCTCTGTCCACTGCCCATGCTCCTCTGTCCCAGAGCTCCAGGAAGGCAGAGAAGGGAGGTATTGGCATTTAACCCCTTCCTCCTCGGGCCCTGGTGGATGAAGAACCTAGAAAGTGCTGAAAACCAAGAAGGAGGAACCGTTCTGCTCCAGGGAGGGGGTGATGTGCTAAGGGGCTGCCAGCCTCAGCCTGGGCCTTGGGCAAAGGCAAGTAGGACCAGTGGGGTGGACAGTGGTGCTTTTGACAGCTCAGCCTCCCTTGCAGAGCCCTGGTTCGAAGCAGGAAGGCGTGGGGAGGAACACAAGGCCCATTGTCCACGCCCCCAGGCCTGCCACCTCCCATGGAATGTTAGGACTTATTGTGTCTCCAGGAACTTGGAATATCTGGCCCCAGGGTGTGGGGATTCGGCCTCTGCTGAGAAAGAGCTCGAGGGGCCCTGGGCCTTAGAGGCGAGGCTGAGTCCAAGCTGAGGCACAGTCATGCCTCCTAGATGCTGGCAGAGAGGAGAGGAGGACACTTCGGCTCCTCAGAGTGCCAGGCCTTGGGGGACTCTGGGGGTTGAGGAGGGCGTGATGAGAGGGATGAGGGGTGCCCTTCCATCGGCGGTGTCAGGAACCACGTTCTGGGATCCCAGGTGTCACCTGCCTCTTAATGGAGGTGAGGCGGTGGCCCAGAGCAGTGGGTCTCACACTTGAGCCCCATTAGAAGCCACTTGAAGACCTGTTAGAATGCATATTCCTGGGCCCCATTCCCAGACTTTCTGAAGCAGTGGGTCTGGGAGGGGGGCCTGGGAATTTGCATTCCTGACAGTTCCCAGGTGACACTGCCACTGCTGCTGGTCCAGGGAGCCCACTGTGAGAAGGCCTGGCATAGAGGTTTGAAGAGAAGTTCCTTTCCTATGGTCAGAATGTCATGGTGGTGGCTGAGCTGAGCCAATTCCACCCCATGGACTCCGTGTCGGCTGCTCCTGCTGCTGCTGCAGTGAGCTATAGCAAAGCTCAGTTAACAATGAACTTGAACTTGGCGATGGTCTTGCACCTGGTGGGGGGTTGGTATTGACCACCACTCATCCTTCTCTTCTTCCTGTAGGGAGCTGTTGCCCCTCCTGTCCTACCTTAAAAGAAAAGAAAACAAAATCCATCCCAGAAGCCCTCCTTCCTGGGAGAAGGAGCTTTTGCTGGAAGCTCCAAAGTAACCCCCATGAGTCAATGGATAACCAAAACCATGAACCTTTTTTGCTCCTCAGGCACCTACTAAGCACCGCCTGTATACCAAGTGAGGTGCCCAGGATTCAGCCCAGTCTAAGGCAGGTCCCTGCTCTCAAATTGCCCACGGTCAAGTGAAGGCAGCAAGCCTGCGGCTGACTCTGTAGGACTGTGTGAAAAGTGTTCATTGCAGGGAGGAACCAGGTGATTTGGGAGTCCAGAGGGATGACCTGAGATGCCACCCCAGAGGAGGAGGTGACATAGAAACTGAGTCTTGTAGGATGGGAGGGACCCCCGTCTTCCTTAGGAAACACAAGTTCTTCTTTTTCATCCTTACTGCTACCAGGCAGCAATTCTAGGCCGCAAATATGCATCTTGGTGGTATCTGACCACGAAGGCCAGATTGTGCCTGACCACACCGAGTGGCTTCTGCCCTCAGGTGCTTATACCCAGGGTCACTTGCATTCCTGGGTGGCAACCGTCTCATAGAAGCTATGCAGGCGTCAGAAGGGAAACAGCAACTTAAACCATGGTGAATCATCTAAGCACACGTGGGATGGGCAGATGTGGTCTTTCTTCCCAGCACCCTCCTTTGGCTCAGGATCCTGGCGCCTCCCTAAGGGCCAGTAGCTGAGCTAAAAACGGTAGGGAACAAGGAGAATTACTAAGGTCAGATTACAAAGGGCCACCTCACTTGATAAAGGAGGATGTGCAGACGCCGAGAAAAGCAAGTGAGGGGCGAGCTCAGGAGCCTGGCTGCCCCTCTGCAGGCTCCACCCACTGCAGCTGTTGGCCAGTCCCTGGCAGGACTGAGTTCTCTGGACCTTCCTTGGCACCGCCCACCGACATAGGAATCAGCAGAATGGAGAGGTGGGAGAGCTGCAGAACAGCTCACGGTCTGTCTTCTCCAGCTCACATCCAGGGGGGTCTGGGCACAGATGACCCAGATCCAGGGAAGCCACCAGCCTTTGCCAGGGGTAGGACGGGGTGGCTCAAGAGCCAGTCTCTGGGATGTGGCTTTGGAAGGGGGCCACACTTCTTCCCGTGTGCCCCAGCACCTGTCTGGGGTGTGATGGGTTTGAATGTCCTCTGCAGGACTGGGAATCCGGGAGGCGTGACCAGCCTTGGGCTGCCCCATGAGCAGCACAGATGGCCACTTCCCTGTGCCTGACTCTCCCGACCCCAGAGCTGGCTGCTGGTTTAGGGGTATCACTCTCTGGGCCCCTCCCAGGTGATCATTTTAGCTCTTCTATGCCACACAGCCCCAGACACTCAGGGTCCATGGGCAGGGTTTGGGGGGCCTGCAGCTCACCTCCCACATCAAGAGCTTTTGGGGTTCCCCAGAACACAGGGCATCATAAGAGCTCACATTGACTGAGCCTTTGCGGGTGTGACGTCATTCTAGATGCTGTATGTGGATCCGCCCCTCCAATCCTCTCGGGCCTCTGGGAGGAAGCATATGTTCCCATTATATGGACCAGTAAACAGACACAGAGAGCCCAGCAGCTTGCCCAGAGTAGCATGGCTTGTGAGTGTTGGATGCAGGAATGGACTCAGGCACTGGGCGCAGAGACCGTGTTCGCAGCCACGGGGTGTGCCAGGCAGCATCCTGGGCCCCCTGCCTCCTCTCTGTGCTCCTAAGGAGGCCACATTCCCAGGCTGGCCTGTAACTTGGCCGGGTTCTGTCACTGCTTGGCTAAATGACCTTGGCCGGATGACTTAGCTTTTCCCAGCCTCAGTTTCCTCATCTGTTAAATGCGGGTTTAAAATGAACAAAACGTCCTCACACTCGAGGGTTGGTGGGAAGATTGTCTGATGTAGGATTTGGGAACATGGCTGACCCAGCACTGGCATGGGGGGCCTTGTGAGCCTGAGGGGCTCTGTTAGGGGCCTGTCCCACCCACTGCCCACTGTGCTCCTGACCTGTCTGCCTAGGACTCAACCAACCTGGACAGCCTCAGCCTGGGACTTTGTGCTCATCCGAAAGCCCTTGCCCAGCTCCCTGGGGTCTCTGTGACTGTTTCCACGTGGGTCGGGGAGCTGAGGAGCATCCCAGGACTCAACTCACGTGGAAGGAGGCATTGCCGAAAGATGCAGTCTTAAGTATACAGTGTTCCTCTCCATCCCATATTTGACTGAACCTAAGACACATCAATTATATGTTATTTCATGTACCGCCAAGAAAGAAAAAAAAATGCTGCCATTTAATCCACAAAATGCATTCTGACTCTAGAGATGCAAAAATGAAAAAAAATGTGCACTCAGAGGAAATATGGTAATAACCACCATTTATATAAAGCCTATCCCCTTCCCAGTCTGTGTTCTAAGCATCTCACATGTATTAACACGTTGAATCCTCTCAACGACCTCCATGAGTTTGGATGTGACCCTCCTAGCAACAGAAAATGGGCTGGTAGAGTTGGTTCAAAAAATATGAGATGCTCATGCTGGCAATGTTCACCCATTGTCCGGTATTGCAAAGGTTCTCTCTGGATTTTACACCCCCAGCTAGTGTCAAGATCTGTTGATTGGGCCCCCTGGGCAGGCCAAAGTGGAGAAGGGGCTGCAGGGTGAAGAGGCCACCCAGGAGACTGAACACTCCCCCTCTGTCCTCGGCACAGCAGGTCCAGCCCACGGATAAATCAGGAAACCCTTTGGGGCCCACACCAAAGACCAGCCCCTGGGGCACAGACAAGCTCAGGCCTGTCCCCAGGTCTCCAGAGCACTCTCCCATCCCATCACTGTCTTCTGAGACAGTGCCGGGCGGATGAAGTCTCTCTTGCATCCTGCCTCCATCCCAACATTCCTTCCTCAGCCCTGTCTCATGCCAGCACCTGTCTCCTGGGCACAGGGCAGTGGCCGGGAGGAATGCACGTCTGGCTTTGGTCTCCACCAGGCCTGAGTAACCAGTGGTGGGGGCGGGGAAGCTGGAGGGAGGCCTCTCCTCTGAGCTGGAATTTGCAGGCCAGGCTGGAGCTTCTGAATCCAGTCCACTAGGCCTTTTCCTTCTCCTTTGGCCAACCCCAATCAAAGTGAAGGGCTTGCCTCAAATTCCCCAGAGCCCCTGGGACAGGCTGGCACAGCTGGGCACTGTGCATCTGCCCAGCCTTCGGGGTTTGGGCATGGTGGAGAGGTGAAGATTTCCTTGGAGAGGACAGAGCCCTGGAGACAGCTGGCCCCTATCCTCTTCCTCCCCAGCCCTGGCCAACTCATTCAACTGTCACGACAGACGGGAGAGGACTTGGGAGCTGTTCTCCAGCTCACCCAGGCACAATTCTGGGACATCTCTTGACCCCTCAGAAGGTTCTCCTCACTCCTTTCCTCTCCTGAAGTTCCCTTTTGTTTTCCAGTCCTCTGGGCTCCGGCTGCCTGGAGGTGTGGGCTTGTACCAGCCTGCCCGGAGACGGCTCTGTCTCCTGCAGTGCTCAGTTTCTGGCCGACACGAGCAGCTGTGAAAGGGGGTGCAGCCCTGACATGTTCTCTAACCCACCGGGCAGACCCATGGCATCTTTCGTAGGGTCCAGAGCAAAATGAAAATGCCACATGGTGTGGCGACTCACGCCTGTAATCCCAACACGTTGGGAGGCTGAGGCGGGCAGATCACCTGAGGTCAGGAATTCAAGACCAGCCTGGCCAACATGGTGAGATCCTGTTTTACTAAACATACAAAAATTAGCCGGGCATAGTGGCCCACGCCTGTAATCCTAGCTACTGGGGAGGCTGAGGCAGGAGAATCGCTTGAGCCTGGGAAGTGGAGGCTGCAGTAAGCTGAGATCGTGCTACTGTACTCTACCCTAGACAACAGAGTGAGACTCTGTGGCAAAAAAAAGGAGAAAATGTGGTGTTAAAAAATTAATAAGAATTTCAAGATGGCAGCAGGGAAGTATCACACCAAGGGTGGTGCCCTTCTAGGCCTAGGGCCCCGGATGACTGCCCGGGTCGCAAGCCTGAGAATCCTGCCCTGCCCACTGATGAGACCTTCAGGCATTCCCCTCCCCTCTCCAGGCCTGTTTCCTGATCTGTAAAGCAGAGAGGCCACCACCTAGGACCCTGCTCTCCTGCTGCCCCCTCTCATGGGGCTGACAAGGCCAGGGGACCCTCTTCTCTCGGGCTCCAGGAGTACAACAAGGCTGAGGTAGAGGAACGGTGAGCAGGCCTAGAAACTTGTCCATGAAATTCCCGTTTTTCCTAGGAGACCACAGGCAGGCTGTGGAATTCCGCCTCGCGCCCTGGTGCCTGCTTGTCTGGTCCTGCCTGGTATGCACCGCGCTCTCTGCCTCTGGCTCCCTATCTCATGACCGGCAGTGTCCAAAATAACACGGTCTTGAAAGCCAGAGCACACCGCGGCTGAAATCCTGGCCCTGCTGCTTGTAAGTTACAGGACCTCGGCAAGCTACCGAAGCTCTTCCAGCCTCAGTTACTTCGCCTATGAAATGGGGCAGCAAGACATATCGCAAAGAAAATGTTAATCCTCTTATATTCAGTTTCCTCCTTCCATGTCGACTCCTGCGAGGCTGCGGAGATTTTTCCTTCTGTTGCACCACAGTGGCGTGGAGCGCTAGATGCAGCAAACTCCTCCCAGTAACGCCATCACCGCGGCCACCCTTATTCTGGTCGCATCTGGTCACATCTTCCCCTCGCGAAGCCGGGTCAGTCCGGGGCTTTTGGATGCATCAGTTCCTAGAGTGGCTGAGAGTGGCCCGTATGCTGGCAGCATCAGCACCACTCCTAAAAATGCAGAAACGCAGGCCTCACCCCGGACCTGATGAATCAGAATCTGCATTTTAAGATTCCCCAGGTGTGGGCATGCACATTAAATTCTGGGAAGCACTAGACTTCATTTGCTGCTGTTGCTGTTTTAAGATTCATTTTAAGAGGGTCTCTACTCTCCTAAAAAAAAAAAAAAGGAGCGATCAGTTTTTTTTTTTTTTTTTGGAAACAGAGTCTCACTAGAGTGCAGTGGCACAATCTTGGCTCACTGAAACCTCTGCCATCTGCCACTCCCGAGTTCAAGAGATTCTCATGCCTCAGCCTTCCAAGTAGCTGGGACTATAAGCACGTACCATCACACCCAGCTTATTTATATGTATATATATATATATTTTTAGTAAAGACAGGGTTTTGCCATGTTTCCCAGGCTGTTCTCAAACTCCTGAGTTCAGGCAATCTGCTCGCCTTGGCCTCCCAAAGTGCTAGGATTACAGGTGTGAGCTACCATGCCCTGCCCAAAAATCTGAGCTATCAGTTCTGTCAGCTTGCCTGGACTATGTATGGAGAAGCTGTTGGCTCCCTAGCACGGGCCTATTTTGAATCCCAGTTTTCTGTGCTCAAAGGGAAGTCCTCCTCCTCCCCGCCCCTGCCCCAGCCAGCAGTGAGGGGGACCTAGGAGGGAGCCTGGAGGTTGAGGAGGCCCAGCAGGCCAAGCAGCCCTAAAAAAACAACCCGGAGGCCCTGCTTCGTTAATCGTCTGTCTGCGGTGCTGTCTTTGATACAGGAAGGAGGACATGAAAAGGAATCACCCCCTTAAGTAAACAAAACAAAAGATTCTCTGGTGGGGGAAAGCACAAGAGTGCTCTTGTTGGGAACTCATCACTTACTGAAGGGCAATTCCCTCTGCAGTGTGGATCTGTTTCACATCCGGGCAACGTGCAGAGCAGCCCAGCCTGGGCCCACAGGCTTGAGGAAGCAGAGAGAGTCGGGGTCTGGGGCAGGGTGGCGTGCAGTGGAGCTGACCGAAAGGAGGTCAGAGTCCCAGCATCAGGTGAGATCGGGGGCCAGCTAGGAAACCAGAGAGACGCCAATCTGAGCTCTCCCCACCCTATCCCTGCTTTTGAAGAGCAGAGAGGCACTTATCTGGTTTAGGGTACGATCTTTTTCCTCAAGCTTGTCCTACTCAAGCTCGGTAGCCTTCAGGGGGAAGATGTCCTCCCCCTCACTCCTTTCTTACCCCCAGGAGTCTTGGCAGAGTGCCAGGCTTTTCTGTTCCTCTACTTAACCAATTGATGCACCTTCAAGCAGTTTACAGAGCAGTAGAGAACACAGAGGGGGAACTCTGGAGCCAGAGTGCCTCTATGATGACCCTAGACAAAGGGCTCAGCCTCTCTGAGCCTCAGTTTCCCTATCTGTAAATGGAGGATGATAGTCCTCACTTCATGAGGTTGTTGAGAGGATGTAAAAGCTGTTAGAAGAGGTTTTACAAAAATATTGAATAAGTCAAAATAGCAATGACCCAAGGGGGAAGAAATGCCTTCCTCATGTGGAAATCAGAAAAGGCTTTGAGGAAGATGGGACATTTGAACTGGGGACATAAAGATGCTTAGTCACTGGAATGAAGGGATGCAGGCTCAGAAGGATTCCAGGCAGAGGGCACTGCAAGGGCTGACCGAGGCCTACAGAAGGGAGCATTAGCCAGGTGCAGGATGGGTGAGGGGGAGGGTTGGGCCCCTGCTGCCTCTCCTAGGAATGACGAGGAAAGGACCAGATGGTCAAAGCCTTTGAATTCCAAGGTGAGGACCTGGGAGTTCAGGGCTCTAAAAGACAAAAACAAGAACAAGCCCCAATCATGCCTAAGCAGGCATTGGGCATGTAAGCATTGTTCTTGCAACAAAACTTCTAGGCCATGGTGATGGAGGAAATCCACTGAATAAGCTGCTTCCCCTGTGGTCTTTCTGAGGCCCTTGTCCCATGGGAGGAAGGGGTGAGGCACGAACAGAAAGAAGCACCTCTCCTTACTTCCTCTAAGGGTCTATGTGTGTCCTTTGCAAATCACTCCAAGTGAGGCAGTGAGTAGATTTCCACCTCTGCATCAGCCACAGTATTCTTTGCCTCCCTCCCTCCTCAAACACTGAACTGTGGGAAAGGGGAGGAAAACGACTGGGAACTATTGCTTTCTTCCCTGAGCCAAGAAAACTTGTCCCAGCCACGAAAACATCCCTCATTTCTGGACTTCAGAGCGTCACATTGCAGTTCAGGAGAGACTCACAGAAGGAGAGGAGATCTCTGCATCGGGCTTGGGGAATCAGCTGAAATCTGCACATGGAGATAACAGGGGCATAAGGGAGGGCCCCAGGCACCCTTTCCAATGTGTTGCTGACTTTCTAGCAACCCAGGGATAAAAGGTTGTTTTCCCCCTTTGACTGACCTCTCTGTTCAACAGAGAGAAAAGGACTTATAACCCATGGCTGGGCTGGAATGAGCCTGTGCAAAGCCTTATGAAGTTTGGACAATTGGGGCTCAGTATTCCCCTTACACCATAGTAGGAAGCTGACTCTAGTGGGTACATGGATTGGTGTCTGGGTCTGTACCAATTGTTTCATTGTCAAAACACACAGAATGGGTAGCTGAGAAGGATGCAATATCCTCTGTCACCATTTCCTTTATTTTCAGTTTTCAGAACTTTTACTGTGATGAGTCTAAGACATGGTTTTCTTTGGATTTATCCCACTTAGAGTTCACTGACCGTCTCGAATCTGTAAATACATGTCTTTCACCAAATTTGGGAGCCATTATTTCTTCAAACTTTTCTTTTAGCCCCATTTTTTCTTTCCTTCTTGAGCTTTACTAACACCTACGTTAGATGCTTTTATATTGTCCCTGTTCACTTTTTTCAATCTTCTTACTCTCTGTTCTTCAGATTGAGTAATTTCTATAGATATATTTTGAAGTCCATATTTCCTTTATTTCCATTTTTTGGTTAAGCCTATCCAGTGAATTTTTAAATCTGATATATTTTATTTTTTAATTCTAAAATTTCTATACATTATATATAATGTATTTTAAAGTTATTTATATATATAAAACTTGTAGCTTTCCAAAGATTTACTATCTGCTCATTCATTGTGAGCATGTTGTCATTTATTGCATGAAATATATTAGCTTTAAAATTCATGTCTGCTCATTTCAACATCTTGTCATTTCAGGGTCAGTCTTGATTATCTTTCATCTTGAGAATGGGTTGCATGTTCTTTGTATGTAGAGTAATTTTGAATGTGTCTTGGGCATTGCAATAAATCAGAGAGAACCTAGATTCTGTTACATTTCTTCAAAAAGTATTGATTTTCCTTTTTGTTTTAGGAGGAACTAACTTAATTGATTAAAACTGCAAACTCTCTCTAGGGGCAGTAGCTCAAATCTCAGTTCAGTACTTTTATCCTCAACTGGGTTACTTGCAGCCTGCCCTAAACACACGTAATTCAGGGGTCAGCCAGAGATGTAGGCAGCATCTATCCACACAGTTGGAAGTTTCCCCTCACTGGCTCTCCACTTTCCAGGATTCACCCTCACTTTCTGGTATCTGTAGGTGCCCTGAATTCTAGACCATGAGTTTTCTCTTGGAGGTTTTTCTTATGTTGTAATTGAGGTGAAATTCACATGACATAAAATTAACCATTATAAAATGAATAATTCAGTAGCATTGAGTACATTCACCATGTTGTGCAACCACCACCTCTATCTAGTTTCAAGACATTTTATTACACCAAAAGGAAACCCCTTACCCATTAAGCAGTTGCTCCCCACTCCTTTCCAGCCTCTGCCAGCAACCTATCCACAATCTGTATCTATGGATTTACCTTTTCTGGATGTTTCATATAAATGGAGTCATACAACATGTAGCCTTTTGTATCTGGCTTCTTTCGCTGAGTGTAGTGTTTTCGAGATCCTTCCATGTTGAAGCTTGTAGCAGTACTTCATTCCTTTTTCATGGCTGATTACCATTCCATTGCACGTATATGCCATGTTCACTCATTAATGGACATTTGCACTGATTGCACCTTTTGGCTGTTGTTCACAGTGCATGAATGGGTGTGTACATGTTTTTTTTTTTTTTTAGTCCTTGTTCTCAGTTATTTTGGATCTATACCTAGGAGTGGAACTATTGAGTCATACAGTAATTCTGTATGTAACTTTTTGACCCAACAAACTGTTTTCCACAGTTAATGAACCATTTTACATTCTCACCAGCAATGCACAAAGGTTTTGATTTCTTCACACCAACACTTGTTATTTTCCATTTGTTTAATTATAACTGACCTGGTGGGTGTGAAGTGGTACCTTATGGGGGTTTGATTTGTATTTCCCTGATGACTAATAGAGCTAACCATCTTTTCATGTGCTTGTTGGCTGTTTGTATATCTTCTCTGGGGAAATTTCTATTCAAGTTGTCTTTCTTTCTTTTCTTGAGACAGGATCTCACTTTGTTGCCTAGAATGGACTGCAGTGGTGCAAACACAGCTCACTGGAGCTTCAACTTCCTGGGCTTAAGCAATCCTCCTGCCTCAGCCCCGCCAAGTAGCTGCAACTATGGGCACATGCTACCACACCCAGCTAATTTTTGTATTTTTTGTAGAGACAAGGTTTCATCGTGTTACCCAGATGGGTCTTGAACTCCTGGGCTCAAGCAAACTGCCTGCCTCAGTCTCTCAAAGTGCTGAGTTACTGGCCTGAGCCACCACATCCAGCTTGTGTATTTTTTAATTATGTTTTGTTGTTGTTGTTCAGTTGTGAGATTCCATTATGTATTCTGCATACTAGACCCTTGTCAGATGTATGATTTGCAAATATTTTCTTTCATTCTATAGATTGTCTTTTCACTTTCCTGATAATGATCTTTCATATATAAAAGATTTTAATTTTGATGAAGTCCACCTTATATTTTTTTTCTTTTGTCATATCTAAGAATCCATTGCAAAAATCCAAAGTTCTTAAGATTTAACCCTATGTTGTCTTCTAAGAGTTTTATGGTTCAGCTCTTCTATTTTGGTTGATCCATTTTGAGTTCATTTTTTGTATACAGTGTGAGGTAGGGGTTCAAGTTCATTCTTTTGCATGTGGTTATCTGGTTATCCAAGCTCCATTTGTTGAAGAGACTATTTTTTCCCCATTGAGTTTTTTAGCAACTTTGTCAAAAATCATTTGGCCATAAATGTACATAGACTGTGTCTTCTGTTCCACTGTTCTCTATGTCTGTCCTCATGGTAGTATCACACTGTTTTGATTTCTGCTTCTTTGTTCTGCTGGAGGTTTAGCTGTCTGTGCTGACTTCAGTCAGCCCTCAAGTTTTGCTATAAAAAGCAGGAAACTCACATTGTGCCATCCATTTCTTCCAAGCAGCCAGTCCTCTCCCATGTCTGCCCACTTCAGTTCACTCCCCAGGGGCCTCCTAGGCTTTGCTTTTTTTTTTTTTTTTTTTTTTTTTTTTTGAGACACGGTCTTGCTTTGTTGCCCAGGCTGGAGTGCAGTGTCGCAATCTCGGCTCACTGCAACCTCCATCTCCCAGGTTCAAGTAATTCTCATATCTCAGCCTCCCAGGTAGCTGGGATTACAGGAACGCACCACCATGCCCAGCTAAGTTTTGTATTTTTAGTAGAGATGAGGTTTCACCATGTTGGCCAGGCTGATCTCAAACTCCTGACGTCAAGTGATCCACCTGCCTTGGCCTCCCGAAGTGCTGGGATTACAGGCATGAGCCACCATGCTGGGGCCTCATTGTTGCTTTTTTGGTGTTCTGTCCAAGGTTGATAGTTGTTAGCTGTGGGTTTGATGCTCTGGTAGGCATTTACTCTGCCATGCCAGACACAGACCCTTCACCTGTCCATCGCCTTTATTCCTGGCATTGCTTTCCCTGGCCCTTAGTGAGGATGGCAGGGGTGATGGGGGGAATGTAAAGTTGTTTGTCCAAGTACCTTCCCTATAGAAGACATCTTGCTAGGCCTCTGCTCCCCTGACTCTCCCATGCCATTCTTGGGTACCACTTGGACTCTAGATTCCAAAGGGAAACACCCCTCCTATTCATGGGGCAGAAATGGAGACTTCTTTTCTCCTCTCTCATTTCTCAGCACTATCCTGGGCATAGGTTTTTAATAGTTCCTCACTGAATAATTAAGAGGTCATGATTCTAAAAGGGCAAAGGAGTGATGCTTCCTCAAATCCTTCTGGCCCTATAGCCCTTGGGCTTGGCCTACCAGTGCCTCCCTGGAGAATCTCATTTTGACGACTATAAATGAATCCACAGACACATTGAGCTCTCCCTCTCCATGGGGTGAGGCCAGTTGGCATGAATGGCCATTTCTGCCCCACAGCCAGAAGGAAAACTTAAAATGTGGCTGGGCAAAGGTATGGGGTCTAATTAAGAGGGACACTCCTAGGAATCAGAGCTGTGTCATTTATAGGCTAATGAATGGGTTTGGGTTAGCAAATTACCATTTCCCTACCTGCAGGTGAGGAAACCCGTATTGGTTCAAGCTCTCTTGCATTTACCTTGGATTAAATTAACCACTTCTCTGCCCTTTAATGGGCTTCCCTCCCTGGCCCACCACACTCCCTGGGACCTCCCTGGCTCCTTGGCCTGTTAGGTTTGGTCTAATGGTTAACTCATCAGACAGCAGCTCACCCTCATGACAACTTGTTTTTCTTTGTTCTGTTTTAAGTCGTTTAGATCTTGACGTGTTCTCAAAACAGGGTTGTTTGGTGTTTTGCTTTGTTTTAGTTTTACCATATCCCAGAGGCAGAGGGGTGGATGAGATGACCTCTGGAGGCCTTTTCAGCCTCCCTCTTATGATGTCCAGTTCTTCTGGAGGTGAATTTGGAATTCTTGAGTTAATGGGCATAAAGTGCTTTGAAAACACAAACTGTTAAGTGGCATCAGGGACAGACTCACTAATTATGTATGAGTTCAGGAGAGCCAGTTAATTCACCAGGAGATGAAGTCGTATTGGCAGGGGATTGGTAAATCAAGAGGACGCAAATAGCCGGGACGCCCTGTTCGTAAGCTCCCCCAGAGCCTGTTGACTAGGTATGCTGGACAGGGAGAGATCTCTGCAGCCAGAAGGACCAGCTCTGAGTGCCCTGCCGCCTACAACCTTCTTCCTCACCTTGCCTGGAGTTGAAAATCAGAGCCGGGAACCAGAAGGGCCCCCAGGGGTCTCTGAGTTCATTTCCTTGCCTTAAAGCAAAACTGCATTCCAACCATCCTAGAAAGAGAAGCATTGACTCTGCCTCCCAAGAGCCCCCCTCTATTCCCCGCTGTGGGAGCCTCTCCCCTCCCCTCTGTGGCCCTTCACCTTCTTTGCTGAGTATGAGGTCAGTTTACTCACCCACCCCTACCCACAAATGTGCTCACAGCTATGGCCTTTCATCCCTTCCTTCCTTCAGTCAATAAATTCGTGTCTCGGGCCTCCTGCATGCCACACATGGGCCTTTGAAAACCCCCCTTCTTGTCCCGGCACCTTTTCTTGACCTCTGCTCTCCTTAGGAGAGCTGCCTCTCCACCCACATTGTCTACCCTCTGCATTCTCAGCTGTCCCCACTTCAGAAGAGGCTTCTCTGTCCCTGAGCCCTGGAATCTGACCCCTTACCCGGGCATCCCATGGTGGAGATGGGCACGGTGGGGCGCCTGCAGCTCTGAGAGCACCTCCCCCACCTCTCAGACACCTCTCTAAGGGATGGGCCCCTGGAAGAAAGTGACTTCCTACCCTGTAACTCTCACACATTCTGCAAAGACTAGCTGAACTAGTTAGTTTCTTATCTTCCTTCTTATACCATCGTGGAATTCATTTGCTCAGCCCCAGACACCCAGGACTAAGATTCCATTACTCCAGAAAAAGGATCTGCTGCCACGTGGTAATTCAGCCAAGAGAACGAAACAAACCAAGCAGCAAACCAAAGACAAATGCACGCTCAGGCCTAAGCATTCGGCAGCGGTCCTTGAGGCCACGGTCGGCCTGTCCAAGTGAAGGGAAATCACCATCCCCTCTTTCCCTCTCGTTTTATTCCCCTTCCTGAGTCTATATGCGTGTGGGACACTGAGCTGGGGCTGGGGAGGCTGTGGGGATGGGGAGCAGGGGGTGATGTTTGTCCAGCTCAGAACGGGACCGGGATGCCTGGGGCAGCCAAGCACAGGGTTCACAGGGCCCTGAGGTCAGTTTGCAAGGTAGCATCCGAGTGGCTTGCCTTTCTGGTCACTTCCTGATGGTCTGGGGAAGAGCAGGTTCTGATTCCACACACTGGATCATGTGTCTACTTTGTGCACACTGTCAAGTTCAGATGTAGAGGGAAGAAGTATTTGTGTGTACATGCATGTGTACAGGTTTTTGAACCAGAGTCATGTGAAATAAGCAACACACACACAAATATACATGTGCACAAATGTGGACACATACGTACACACACGAACATGCATGTGTATGTTCGTGCGTTCACATGTGTCTATGCATGTGTGCACATGCATGCGTATGTATATTTGTTGTGTGTACATATGCATGTGTAGGTATGTGTCTACTCATGTGCATTTGTGTGTGTGTGTGACTGTGTGCATCCATGTATGTGTGAATGCGCATGCGGGTGTATGTGTGTGTTATTGTGTGGACGTGTGTATGTGTATGTATTTGTGTATGTGTGTATATACATTTGTGCTCATGTATATTTGTGTATTGTAGGTTATGTGCGTGTGTGTCTGTGTATGTTGTTGTGTGTGTATGTGTGTACGTATGTGTCTACATTTGTGTACATGTATATTTGTGTGTGTATTGTAGGTTATGTGCGTGTGTCTGTATGTAGTTGTGTGTGTGTGTACGTACGTATGTGTCTACATTTGTGCGCATGTATATTTGTGTGTGTATTGTAGGTTTTGTGCGTGTGTGTCTGTGTATGTAGTTGTGTGTGTATGTGAGTACGTATGTGTCTACATTTGTGCGCATGTATATTTGTGTGTGTATTGTAGGTTTTGTGCGTGTGTGTCTGTGTATGTAGTTGTGTGTGTATGTGAGTACGTATGTGTCTACATTTGTGCGCATGTATATTTGTGTGTGTATTGTAGGTTATGTGCGTATGTGTCTGTATGTAGTTGTGTGTGTGTACGTACGTATGTGTCTACATTTGTATGCATGTATATTTGTGTATGTATTGTAGGTTATGTGCGTGTGTGTCTGTGTATGTAGTTATGTGTGTATGTGTGTACGTGTCTATATTTGTGCGCATATATATTTGTGTGTGTGTGTGTTGCTTATTTCACATGACTCCGGTTCGAAAACCTGGCCTCCGAGGGGCTGTGGGACCAGCTCTGCACCTCTCTGCCTTTCCACATCCTCACCCTGGGTATCACCTAGCTGAGAGTTTTATTCCAGAACAACTTCCACTGAAACCACCCTCAGACCCTGGAGTCACGTTTGGTGGACAGGAACACAGGACTGGGGAGGGAGGAAGGGACAGAGCTTGGAGGGAAGGTCTGTATCTCCCTTCTTTTCGGTGAACTGCACAGGCATGCTTTGCATTGGACCTGTCTTATTCCTGATGTTCTGTAAGTGTTATGCGAAGACCTGGATTCTGCAGAGAAAGCTATGAAGAGACTTGCTTTGCTGCTCAGGCGCATACATCTCCACTGAGACTGGGGCTTCTTGTGAGCAGGGCATCTGGGCAGAAGCCCATATGTCGTTGAGACATCAGGGGTCTGGTTCTAGACTCAGCTCTGCCAGTGACCAATTCAGGGGCCTCTGAAAACTTACTTCACTTCTGGGGCCTCAGATTCATCATCAGTGACAGCAGAACGTTAAAGTCAGTGATGCCGAAGGCTATCTTCTAGCTGGATCTATCTAAGGCTCTGAAATACAATCTCACACTTTTGAGTCAACAGTTAAAACACCAACTATGTACTCACTGTGTGTCAGGCATGGTTCAAAGAGTTGAAAAATAAAAACAAGGACAACAAGAAAAATAATAACCTAGAGGTGGCTGATACTTACGGAGCACTTTATTCTGTGTCAGGGATGATTCAAACATCAATTTAGGACCAGCCTTTACAAACTATCTTTCTTTTTTTTTTTTTTTATCTTCAATTCAGGGGACACACATGAAGGTTTGTTACGTGGATACATTGCACGATGCTGAGGCTTGGGATTCTAAAGATCTCATCACCCAAAAGGGGAGCATAGTACCTGATAGACTGTTTTTCAGTCTTTGTCCCCTCCCTTCCTCTTCCTTTTCAATCCTTGTCCCCAGGGTCTATTGTCCTCATCTTTGTGTTGCTGGCTGTGTATCCAAAGTACAAAGTGTCTTTCGTTTTTGTTTTTGTTTTTTTGAGATGGAGTCTTCCTCTGTCACCCAGGCTAAAGTGCAATGGCTCAATCTCAGCTCACTGCAACCTCCGCCTCCTGGGTTCAAGCAATTGTTGTGCCTCAGCCTCCCAAGTAGCTGGGATTACAGGTGCATGCCACTGCTCCCAGCTCATTTTTGTATTTTTAGTAGAGACGGGGTTTCACCATCTTGGCCAGGCTGGTCTCAGACTCCTGACCTCGTCGTGATCCACCCACCGTGGCCTCTCAAAGTGCTGGGATTACAGGCATGAGCCATCACGCCCAGCCAAAGAGTCTTTCAAACATGCCCAGGGCATGTTTCTGTGGTCCTCAACCTCCAGTCTAGCCTGGACTCACAGTCATCTAGAGGCAGACAAAAGTATAAGCAGATAAATCCAATATGATGTTTAAATCAAGGGCTGAGAAAGAGGTGTCATTCGAGTCCTTTAGGAAGCAGAGGCAGGGCAGGAAACTTGGTCCATCCTCAGGTTCTAGAAGCTTTCTGGAAGAGCGAAACTCCTTCCCGTGCTGAACCGTGAAGCCAGGCAAGAACCAGGCCTGCCATGGAAGATGTAGGGGATGCTTTCCAGGCTGAGTGAGCGAGCGGCCGGAGCAAAGGCCTAGAGGCTGCTAGGGCCCTGGCATGCTCGGGAAATGAAAAGCAGCTGAGTATGAAGTACAGCAGTGGAAGGGGAGGGAGCCAGGGCCGGGGAAGGGCAGGGGCCGGGAGGGAGGCCCAGTGGGCCAGTCTGGGAAAGCTGTGCTCTGTTGTCTGGATCGTGTGCTCCAAAGGGGTGAGGAGCAGTGGTGTTTTCTTTCTTTTTTGTTTTAATAGCTAGATCTCTCTGGCTGCACTATGGAAGATACATTGAATTAAGAAGCACTGGTCGTTTGACTGGTCAAAGGTCCTCCTCCTCTCTCTCCCCTCCTTTGCAGAAAGTAGCTGACACTTAGCTAATTCCTTCCCTATGAAATCTAAGAGGCCCCTCTCCGTCACCCCCCGCCTTGCCCGTCCCCCTCCTCCTCATCGCAAGGGGCTTGGCTGAGGCATCCCAGGCCTGTCCCGCTATGGACCCAAAATAGAAAGCAAGGTGGGGCAGCTGGGAGGGGGGTGGGGCCCGAAAGGCCTCTGGATGGGGGTTGGCCGGCCATCAAAGGGGTCTAGGCCAGCAAGACTGATGGATGAGCATATGTAGGGGGAAGGGGGCCGGGAGTGGGGGTGGGGCTGCACAGTGGCTCCAGTTTCAGAAACCTGCCTCCCAAATGCCTGCAAACAGCTGACAGCCATGGAAAGCGGATGAAATGGGATTAGAACATCCTTTCCAAAGAGAGCACGGATGGCAGAGCGTGACAATACGGTGCCTGTCCTGCTGGCTTCGAGGCTAATTCCGCCAGCCTGGAACCATCTCTCTCCAGGGGCTTGGGGCCAGGGGGACCTGGAGGGCGGGGGAGGGGAGAGCAGAGCGGGAGGGAACGAGGTGAGCCGGCTGCTCATTGGTGTCTCCAGGGAGACGGGGCTTGGAGTCACGGAGGGCCCCTCGGCTCCTCCAAAGGTCAGCTTGTCCATCTTCCTGCCCCCTGCCCAGCCACAGGACTGTGGACATCTTTTCAGGGAAAACTCGTCTTGCTGTCTCTAACCCAGGCCTCACTTAACGCTGCAGGGGAAAGCCTCCTGAAATGAAAATCTCTCCTGCTGATTTGTACTCCCCATTCCTCCAGTGCCGACCTGAGCAGGGCTTGGTGCATTCATCGATGAAATGGGACCGTGTTGCCCACCCCACAGGGTTGGTGGCAGATCAGCCAACAAGTCGTACAGAGCCTGGTGTATAATAAGCGTCTGATAGGCTGCTATTATTATTATTATTACTGTTACTGTTGTTACTATTTCTATTGTTATTGTTTATTTGGTTTTCTGGGCTTCTCATTTTGCCACGCCCCCGAGTCCTGAAGGGGTCAGGCTGGGGAAGCCGGGACCGTCGGGCTGCCACCCTGGGCTTGCCATCTGCAGGACTCCCTTCCCTCAGCCTCCTCCTCCACCCTCACCCCAACAGAGCCACAGGGACCAGGTGAGCGTGGGGGCACCGTGCAGGGGCCGGCCTGCAGCCCACGTGCTGCTGGGTCATGGCTGTGGTGTATTCGTGTTTATCTTTCCTCGCTTGAAGAGGCTGCAGCAGAAGTGAAAGGAATTACTGTTTATTTTGATAACGAGTTCTCAATGCGTTTGCAAACTAATAAAATCAACTCATTAGGCCGCATGTGTAATTCACAGCTGTACTTTGGGGAGGCATCCCTGGCGGTTGACGGGTAATGTGGGCTCCCTCCTGAGACAGGGAAAGTGTTCGTGGTACTCACACTCTCCGTGACCAGCAGCACACGCTGGGATCCTGCTTCTCCCCTTCCCCAGGCAGAGTTGGGCATCTGTTTCTGTCCAAGCCCAGAGCCGGGAGACACCTTCCTCGGACCCTGGGCTCTGGTGGCACCTCCCTCCAGGTTGGCTGCAGGGGCAGGGGGCGGGCAGAAGCTGGGCTGGACTGCCCGCTTTACATGGGTCCCGCCCAATAGGAGGGGCGTGGAGTGGGTGGGCCTTACAGAGCTGGGGTGGGAAGGGACCCCCTCACTGCACCCTAACGATGTGCAGACCCTTGCTGGGAAGCATCGTGACTGCCCTTGAGGGAAGGGGTGGAAACTGAGGCTGGGAGAGTCTCTGCAGTTCACAGGCTCAATCTCAGGCCTCCGTGAGGCCCTGCTCATTCTACTGACCCCGTGAGCAGAGGCCACGGGGGGACTAGGGAAGCATACACCCAGCCCAGGTGTTGGGGTCCTCCCAGGGCACCTCTTCCGGGGTGTCTTGGCTGTCCAGCAAGGAGGAGCCATAGGAGTGGGCCCGAACCTTGCTTTGCCACAGCCTGGCCTCCTGAAAGCCTCTGGGCGGCCCTGGGGCATGCTCCACCCTGCTCACAGCAGTCCCAGACCCTGCCAGAGGACACTAGCTTCATCATGGTTCTCTGTGGAAAGTGCCAGGTGCCAGGATGGGTCGGGCCTTGCAAGGGGGTGGTTCTTGTCAGAGGGAGGTTCAGGGGAAGCCAGGGTCACAACCTGGCTTCTGCACAGCCCCAGTGCCAGGAAAGGAGAAGACGGAGGCTGAACCTGGGTGAGGGGTCTTTGTCCGGTCAGCAGTGGATGAGAGGCAGAGTGGGATAAAGGGAGAGAAAGTGAGATTCTAAATCCCCCTCCTGGGAGAGAGCCAGAAGACTGCGTCCCTCAGAGCTGTGTGAGCCTGAGCAGCTCCACGACCCCTCTGTGCCCCCGGCCTCTTGCAAAATCGCAGCGTGACCTAGGGCACACATTACTTGGATTTCTAGAAAAACGCAATTTCAGACTGTGCATAGGATACAGTGTGGAGACCCGTAGCTGACTTCACATCCTTCGGAACATTCTGTGACATTTCTGACAGATCCTCGTGTTCATTCTGAGACTAGGGAAGTGGGGGGCACAGGCCCCCATGTTCTATTGATCTCCATACTCCTGACCCTTCATCTGTCTCTCTCTCTCTGTCTCTCATACACACACACACACACACACACACACACACTCCTCCACTTGTACACATACCAAATGCATAGATATATACATGAACACATGTATACAGATAGATACCTATGCTCACACACCCTCTCCATCCTTCTTGGACACACCTAAAACACAGACACACAATATTTACACACATGCCTTATACACAAAAAACACGTGCCCACACAGAAACACACACCAGTTGCACACATTAACACACACACATACACACTCCCTGCCTCCCTCGTGGCTGCTGTAGGGGAAATTAGCAGTGTCATTGGCTCCCCTGGCTGCCTCACGACTGTGCGGAAGCAGCCCAGTGAGGGACCCAGATACCAAGTGTCATGCCTGCTGTCCCTGGGATTTGCAGCCGCTTGAAATGCGTGCTGGGCCAAAATTCAGGCCGAGAGCAAAATGGCCAGTGGATTGATTTTTCCCCCTTTCTGCAGTGTCTGGGATGGGGCAGGTGGGTTTTGAGCTTGGAACGGGGGGAAAAGGTGCATTTCAGGGTGCCTTAAGTGACTAGCTGGGCCTCCTCATCTCTCGTGAGGACATAGACCCCTTCGAAGAGCTGATGAAGCCTACGAGTTTCCTCCTCAATCACATGCCTGTGCGTGGGCACACAACTTTTAGGATACACTTTCAAGGAGTTTCAGCCCCTCTGACTGGAGATCCCTAGAGAGCAATGAGTCCAAAGCATCCTAGGCTTTTAGTGCCTCCCAGAGACCAGTGTCATCTCCCCGGGGACTTGGAGGAGAGAGACGGGGTGTCTGCCCCAAGTCTCCGAAAGGCTGATGGGCTGTACAAGGGTTTGTGGGGAAGCCTGCTTCCATCTTGTTCGGCAGGACCCTTGTTTCTCGTGCAGCTGCCTGCCTGAGCTCCGCACCTACCAGCAGCCCCTGCTCCAGGTCTGCCGAGCTGTTTTTGTCTCCTAACAGCTGCCTGTTGATTGCTGGAATGGGAGGGTTGCAGCCAGCAGGGACTCTGTCTCCCTGGGCCCTGGGGGCCCTTGAGGTTTCCAGGACTGTCTCCTGCAACTGCTCCTTCCCACCTTGGCCCCGCAGCTCCCCCTCTGGGAGCTGTTGTAAACTGCACGTAGGTAAAAGGGCACCCGGTACCTCCCTTGAAGTTCATCCCCATTAGCAGAGAAATGCTTTGTGATTCCTCCGATCTTGAAAAACAAACCTTCTATTGAGCCGTTTTCCCTGTCAGCTTCCACCGCATGTCTTTGCTCCCTTTGCAGCAAAATGTCATGGAAAAGTTGTTAATGCCCCTGTCTCTAATTCCTCTTCTCCCTTCCTGTGTTAAACCCAGTCGGGCTTCCACCGCAGCTGCCCTGGTCGGGCTGGTTCTCGGCCCTGGGACCCGGTCCATCATGGTCTTCTCTTGGCTGGCTCTGGGTGTGGTGCCTCCCTTGCTGGCTCCTCCTCCTGGTCCAGCCTCTGATGTCAGGGCGTCCTGGACTCGGTCTTGGGCTCTCTCTTCCTTCCCGTGAATACCCACCCCTCGGTGATCTCATCCATCCTCTGCCTGTGCCACCCATGTGTATCCCTCCAGCCCAGACCCATCTCTCACTCTCCAGGCTTATCTCTCCAACGCCGTATTCACTTTGAATGCCAAGCCATCCCAACTGAACACACCCAAGGTCTCGAAAACGCCTGATCTTCCCCGAGAAAGCTTTCCTCCAGCAGCCTTCTGAGGCTTCACTGACATCAGTGCACTTATCTGCAGCCCAAACCTCAAGACTACCCTTGACTCTTTCTCTTCTACCCCACATCTAAGCCAATAGAAGAATCTGATTAACAGAAGATATTTGATTCATATATGTAGAGTTCAGTTGCTTCCCATCATCCTTCTCTGCTGCGACAGTGCCAGCCACCGTCATCTCTGTCCTGAGTTGCTGCAGTCACCTTCTCACAATAGACAGTAGCCACGGTGAGCCTTTAAAAATAGACATGATCTCCCTTCCCTTGAGTGTGGGCTGCTGCTAGGGCAGTTGCTTCCCGAGAGCGTTATATAGAAAGGGAAATTTTAGGCTGGGCGTGGTGGCTCACGCCTGTAATCCCAGCACTTTGGGAGGCCAAGGCGGGCAGATCACCTGAGGTTAGGAGTTCAAGACCAGTCTGGCCCACATGGTAAAACCCCATCTCTACTAAAAATACAAAAATTAGCTGGGCATGGTGGCGGGCACCTGTAATCCCAGCTACTCAGGAGGCTGAGGCAGGAAAATAGCTTGAACTCGGGAGGCAGAGGTTGCAGTGAGCCAAGATCGTGCCACTGCACTCCAGCCTGGGCAACAAGAGCTAAACTCTGTCTAACAAAAAAAAAAAAAAAAAAGGAAAATTTAAAAGTAACTTTGCAGTGGAAAAAGTTGGCAAACCCCATCTCCCGCAGCTGATCAGGGTTAACATAGTGAGCAATGAGGCATGTTGCCAGCAGGTACCCTGACATGATGGGATGAGAAGGGCCCTTTACCTCTCTGGTCATCACCCCCAAAACCCACAAGCTCAGTCTAACCATGAGAAACACATCAGAGAAAATCAAAGGGAGGGATAGTCTACAAAGGACCCGACCGGCACTCCTCAAAACTGTTGAGGTCATCAAACATCAGGCATGCCTGAGAAACTGTCACAAGTCCAGAGGAGCCTAAGGAAACGTGACGATGGAATGGAATGTGGGATTCTGGACGGGATCCCAGGGAGCAGAAAGGAACATTAGGGAAAGACGAGGGAAACCCCAGTGTGCTCTGGGGTGTAGTTACTGGTCACGGACCCACGTTCTTTCCCTGGTTGTGACAAATGTACTGTAGTATGCAAGAAGTTAACAAAAGGAGGAACTGGGTGATAGGGCGTATGGACATTCTTTGTTCTATCTTTATAACTGGACTGTCATCAGAAGCTGTTCTAAAATAAAATATTAACAAGAACCCAAAAAAAATCACACATACACACAGAAGTCAGAAGTGAGAGTGTGTGTCCTCTGCTCAAAAGCCTGTAGTGCAAAAGCCTCAGAGCAAAAGCCTTCCCTATAAAAGGTTAGAAGGCCCCTGAGATCAGATTCTCTGCTGCTTTTCAGCCCTGTGGCCTCTGTTCTGTCTCCCCAACCTGCCCCGCAATGCCCCTGGAAAACCTTGGGGTGCGCTGATCTGGCCGCCCTCAACGCTGCACCCCAGGTGACTCCTTGGCTCAATGTTGCCTCTTCAGTGGGGTCTATCCTGCCTCTGGTATTGAACACTGCAGCCTACTCCAGAAACCTGCTCTCCCACCTGAGATCCCTTCCCTGGCTCAGTGTTCTGCTTTTTTATGTGTGTGTGAGCTCCCCAGAAGCAGTAATCTTTGTCCGAAGGCTCCCCCAGTGGATCCCAAATGCCCAGATCAGGGCCTGGTACATGGTAGGCGCTGAACACACACACAGTGGGATGAAGAAATGATTGGGTGTGGGCCTCTCCCTGCTCTCAGGCCAGGTCCTCGTTGAGATATGTACCAGTCGTGCCGGCTGATCAGAGTGGATGCCACAGCTGTGCTTTTCTACGGCCGCCTGCTGGGGCCTCTTCTCATCAGGGCGGTGCTGGTGAGGAGAGCTCCTCTCTTCCTCCTTAGAGATCTGGAGGATTCTGTGAAGTCCTCTTGATCACTTGTTGTCCACGCCACTTATGTGCCACTTGGATCAGTAGTTGCCTCTTTTCAGGGACACATTTCTCCCAGGGAGTGTGGGACAAAGAGGCCACTCATGAAAGGGGTGTGGAATGAATGAGGGAGGAAGGGACCGTCCCCTTGCCTGTCCAGCCTCATGGTCTAGCTTGAATATTGGAGACCATCAAAAAGGGTTGGCTCTTGGGCCGTTCTGATGCTTTTCCATCTTGGAAGCCTGGAAAGCCGCCCTCCTGTTCAGTCATTGACTGAACTGCTCTACTCTGCACGCTGTGGGAAGCTTTCCCTCCCCCTGCCCTGTGCCCTTTCTCACCCTCTATGTCGCCACTTCCAGAATGGAGAATATTCATTTCCATGACTAATAGGGCCTGTTCCCTTCCCCTCTCCATTCTCGGAACTGAAAATCTGGATTCTGCATGGATGGAGTGGATAGTGGCTTTTTCTCCATGGATGGGGTCGATCATGACTCTCTAAAAGAAAACAGGCTCTGCAGGGAACCAAACCGGGGTTTGAACCTAATTTCACCACTCACCAGCCACGGCACGTGGGTCGATTTACAACTCACTGAGCCTCATCTTCGGAGTAGAAACAGTGAGCCCCGCCTTCGTGGGTATCGTAAGGGTTGCAGGTGGTACAGATGAAATAGCAGAGGACCGGACCTATACCAGGCTCGGAGGAGGTGGCAGCTGGGGTGCTGTTTTCTTACCCCCTAAAAGCCCCTCCCAGCATTTACTCACCAGACCCTGCACCCATAAGCAGCTGCCCCACCTTGCCTCAGAAGAAGGGCTCAGCGGACCGCCCAGAGCCCCTGCCCCATCCATCTTTCCTAGGGTGGGGCTGGGGGCCTGCTCCGTCCAGCTTCCCCAGGGGGCCGCCTCTCACCAGCTTCTGGGTTTCTGCTGCTGCCTCTGAGAATCTCAGCCTCTTTTCATTATGAGTTCACTGTGCTAGTCAAGATGTGAAGCAAAAAGCAATAGTAAGCAGCCTGACGTGCCCCTCCAAGCACCCCACGAAATCAATAGGATCTTTGCAAAGGAAAACCAGCACAGCCCCGTCTCTGCTAATGAGATCCCATCAGCACGTCAACAAGGCCATCTCGTTTTGTTTGGTATGAGTGGGTTCTTTTATTTTTCTTTTTTCCCTTAAAACATAGGAAGAGAAAAGCAAACTCCACAATTTTCTGTGGTCGTGCTGGGCTGTCAGGGAAGTGGGGCGTCAGTTTTCCCGGGCTTGGTGAAGAGCAGGAGGCGGAATCCAGAGAAGGGACTACCGATCTGCCAGTCACTTGGCAATTACGAGCTGAGTGTGCCACAAAGGGCTGGTGTGTTGTATGTGCATCCAACCTGTTGGCACATGCTTGGAGTTAGTGAGGAACCCAGACAGGTCATCCCCATGCCAAGGTCGGTGCAAAGAGGCATGCTGGGGTATTGCCCAAGTTTGGAGGAGTGACAGGGAACTCGTCGGGATTAGGTAACCAGGAGGCCTTCCTGAAGGAGGTGACGCAGGGCTGACTCAGGAAAGGAGAGCAGGAAAATCTGACACAGGAGTTATGGGCCAATATTTCCATCTCTGCCACCTATTCCACTCCCTCCTCTCCTTAGCTGAAGGCCCCGACTGCCTTCTCCAAGATGTGGAGAACCCCGTAAGTGAGAATCTCTGGGATTCCAGCCTTCCCACAAGCCTTCTTCCACCCCCATGCTTTCTTCTGCATACCCATTCCCTGTGGTCAAGGCCATACCTCCATCTGAGCCTGGATCCCACCCCTCACCTGGACTTTCATCCCCTCTCTCTGCCAAGTCCTTCCCCTCATCCTGGCCTACTGCGTCCCTTAACGATTTCTCTTGACAGCTCTGGCCTCTTCCCTACCTCTTTCCTTCACTCTAAACCTCTTAAAGGGGTCGCCCCTCTTTCCCCCACCTCATTGCCCACCTGCATCACCCCAGGCCTCATCCCTCTTTTAAAGCTTCAAGCTCAAAGTTGCCTGTGATCTCCATGTTGGTAAACCAGAGGGACCCTCTCATGGCCTTGCCCCCTTGCCCATAGTTGGCCTTGCCCAGTGGTGGCATCCTTTTCTTCTCTGCTTTCAGGAACACCGCAGCCTTCTGAGGATTGCCCTGCCTTTCTAACTCTCCTTCCAGGACCACTGGGGGCTTCCTCTCCTGCAGTGGTCTGCTAGACGTGTGTGTGCCAGTGTTTTATACCCGCCTCCCGCACGGCTGTAGTTGCCATCCCTGTGCTGATAGCATCCTCACCCATGACGCCCGTGAAGCGGCTGTGATGAGCCCCGGACCTCCTGGACCTCAGCGTGGTCTTCCAGTCCTTCCCTTAGCACCACCCCCAAGCTGAGCCTTCTCATTTCTATACCCACGTGCCTGTTGTGAGACCAACTGGCGCCATCGCTTAGGCCTGAACCCCTAGTGGTATCCCTTCTCTTTCCACACCTCCTGGCCCTGCACCCCTCACACTGAGTCATCAAGGTCTCCTGGACTGTTGCAGCAGTCTCCTGGCTGTCCCCCTGCCTTCAGTCCCAGGGCTCAGCAGGGCAAGGAACAGGAGGTGGCAGTGGAGATCCCAGACCAGCTGCTTGTTCCTTTAAGCCAGCTGCCCACCGGTCTTTGGGGATGTAAAGTGTCATGTGTGGTTGCAACGCTGTGTTTTGTGGGCTCAGGAAAACTAGGGGTGTCCCAAGTGCCAGGTCTCTTCCCTGTGCCCCGAGTTTGTTTTGTCCTCCTGGGAGAGGATGTGAAGGATGAGGGGGTGGTGCAGGGGCTGGCTTCAACCGGGCATTCCTCTCTGAATCGCCTTTTCCACCCTGCCTGGAATGTAAGCCGTTAGCCTTGCTGGTCTGCTCCGCTGGACAGGCTGAATGGGGCTCTGTTCCCTCAAGAGAGTGTGTGTGAGCGCGTTATTTCCGTGGACCCCCACCTGGAAACCACTCCCAGCCTCGCCCTGGAAATAAACACTCTCCTGGCCAGGGAGGCTGACGCTGGCACTGCCCGGCGCAGGCGTTCCCTCTGAGTGGCAATCTCCAGGGGACCTGCTGCCCATTTGGCTCTGGGTTCTGAGACAGGCATTGTCCTCCTGCCAGGGGATGTTGGTAGGTTCCGCGCCTCCCCCCACCCATCCTCCTCTTTACAGGGCTCTGTTAAGAGGACACTTATTGTGGCCGCTGGCCTGTCTTCCCAGGAAGTGACTCAGGTTGGGTACAGCCTTAGAGGGTCCCAGGTGTGCCAGGACCTGTATTGTAGAAGGAGCCAGACAGACCTAGGTTGGGGACCCAGCCTTGCCACGCAGAAGCTGTGTGACCTCTGGCAACTTTCTTAACCTCTCTAAGCCTTGGTTTCCTCTGTAAAGTAAGGCCAATACTTCTTCTCCAGCAGTGTAGTTTTAAGGAGAAGCAATAACTGGATAATGTTTGAAAAGTCCCTGGCACAAAACTAGGAAGCGTAAGTGGCTGCTGCTCTGTTTATAGATTCTGAAATGGGGGTGGGAGTTACAGGGGCCCAAGCTCCCTGCACACTGGGGAGCCCATCCTGCCTGGTGTGGCATCCTACGCTCTCCAGAGTGTGCATCACCAGGATAGCTGCATTTCAGAGGAGAGGAGTCGTCTTTCCAACTTATCCATGTGATAGGTGCCCGGAGCATTTCTGAATCTTCTAGGGGAAGGGACATTGGCGGTCAGCATGAATCGATCCAGCCCAGAAACCTCCCTCTAGCGCAGTGGGGCAGCCTCGGCCTGCATGGCCAGGCACCACGGTCACTTCCAGGACAGATACACTGTTCTGCTAACCCCTCACTCTCCACCAAGTAGCGAGGTCTCTGGGGGCAAAGTCTGCAGGCTGTGGCCTCCTATGGCCAGCACAATGTGGTCTCAGCAGGAAATGATGTTGCCCTCCAGGGGACGTGTGACAATGTCTACAGACACTTAATCGTCACAACCTGGGAGGGTGGTGAGTGTCTCAGGTCATCCTCCACCAAAGAATGATCCCACCCAAGCTGTCGGTAGTGCCAATGTTGGCGGGGCACGGTGGCTCACGCCCATGATCTCAGCACTTTGGGAGGCTGAGGTGGGTGGATCACTTGAGGTCAGGAGTTCAAAACCAGCCTGACCAATATGGTGAAACCCAGTGTTTACTAAAAATACAAAAATTAGCTGGGCGTGGTGGCAGGCGCCTGTAATCCCAGCTATTTGGGAGGTTGAGGCACAAGAATCACTGAACCTGGGAGGCGGAGATTGCAGTGACCTGAGATCACGCCACTGCACTCCAGCCTGGGCAACAGACCGAGACTCTGTCTCAAAAAAAAAAAAAAGGGCCAAGGTTAAGAAATCCTGCTTTAAATCAACATTCTTCCTGAAGGACAGTGCCCAGACCTGAACACAGAATTCCTTGTGTGGGTTTCTTAGGATTTCAGAGACTGAGAACGGGAAAAATGTCATCCAACTTCGTTTCCATCTGGCATCGAAAAAGGAGGATTCTGCAAAGGAACTTCATTTAAAAAAAAAAAAAAAACTTTTTTCTTCCATCATGTATTCATTTATTAGTGTCTGCTAGGCAGCCGGCACTCTACTAAGAATGGGAGAATCCTAGATACTGAGTCAGAATGCTGCACCATTGCCAAGGCCCTGTTCCAGGCTGTGCGTGCAGCTGGGGAGGCCGTGGAGGAAGCTCCCTGCCCTGGCTGTGCTCAGGCCTGGCAGCCCTCGCTTCCTCCCTCACAAAGTGGCTGCAGCGTGCGGGCCTGGGCCTCACAAAGGATTCTTGGGGTGCGAGTGGGGATCTCAACTCCAGCCTCAGTTGTGTCACTGCCTTGTTTTTGTGACCTTGGAGTGAAGCCACTCCGACGTCTGGTCCTCAGTTTCCCAAAAGTGCCCAACTCGCCTACCCACCTGTGCTGGTTTCCTGTGGCTGCCGAAACAAAGTACTACAAACTGGGTGGCTTAAAACACAGTTCTGGGCCAGGCGTGGTGGCTCACGCCTGTAATCCCAGGACTTTGGGAGTCCAAGGTGGACGGATCACCTAAGGTCAGGAGTTCGAGACCAGCCTGGACAACATGGCAAAATCCTGTCTTTACTAAAAATACAAAAATTAGCCAGGCGTGATGGCAGGTGCCTGTAATCTCAGCTACTTGGAAGCCTGAGGCAGGAGAATTGCTTAAAACCCTGGAGGCGGAGGTTGCAGCAAGCCGAGATCGCACCTCTGCACTCCAGCCTGGGCAAAAGACAGGGACTGTGTCTCAAAAAAAAAAAAAACCACTTCTGGAGTCCAAATATCCAAAATCAAGGTGCTGGCAGGGTTTGTTCCTTCAGGAGGCCCCGGGGAGAGCTTGTCCCAGGACCGTCTCCTAGCTCCCGGGTGCCACTGGTAATTCTCTGCAATCCTTAGCCGAGAGATGCCTCACTCCAGTCTCTGCCTCTGTTGTCCCTTGGCCCTGTCCCTGTGTCTCTGGGTCTCATCCCATCTTCTCTCTGTGCATGTGTCTGTGTCTACCTTTCCCTCTTCACAGAAGGACAGCATATTGGACCAGGGCCCATCGTAGTTCAGAGCATAGCAACAACCTTATTTCCAGATTAGGTCACATCGTGAGGTTCTGGGTGGACACGAACTTGGGGAAACACTGTTCCACCCAGCATGCCACATCAAAGGGTCCATGTGCTGAAACTCAGATCATTCATAACACTGGGTGCAGTAGCTCACGTCTGTAATCCCAGCACTTTGGAAGGCCAAGCTGGGTGGATTACCTGAGGTCGGGAGTTCAAGACCAGCCTGACTAATATGGTGAAACCCTATCTCTACTAAAAATACAAAAATTAGCCGGTCACGGTGGTGCATGCCTGTAATCCCAGCTACTCGGGAAGCTGAGACAGGAGAATTGTTTGAGCCTGGGAGGCGGAGGTTGCAGTGAGCCAAGATCATGCCACTGTGCTCCAGCCTGGGTGACAGAATGGGACTCCGTCTCAAAAATAAAAAATGCTTTTTTAAAATAATAAAATAAAAAGATCATTCATAAAGGCACCAAAGGCCCTGAGGCCTCTCTTGGGTGGGTTCCTGTGCACAGAGTCCTGCTCCCCAGACCATGGCATCCTGCCTTCTGTTCCCTGGTGGACCCAGACCAGCCTGGGCAGAGATTGGAATGCAGAGGAGTGAACAGCTCCGGATTAGTCCGTCTGAGCTGCTCCAAGGACAGGGAAAGGATACCTGGCGGGGAATGGAGATAGGAGTGACCAGGCACTGGGGAGGAGGATTGTTTGTTTTCTCAGTAAGAAATGCCTCTTGATAGGCTGTGGTTTGCATGGGGACTTGATGCCAGATCAAGTTGTCTGCATCGATTGGATGGCCACAAAGCCCTATTGCAGAGCAGGAGAGGAACTGGTAGGGGCTCCTGTCGGCCTCTCCCTACTCTGTCCACAGGTACCATCGGAGTTGCTTGGGGGGCTAGGGGCCAAGTGACCAGAGCAGGTGAGGCTCTGCCCTAGAGAGGCCCTGGGTGTCCCCTCTGGGTGGGACAGCTCTGATCCTGGGACCAAGGACTGCTGTTGTCCCGTCCCCCAGGGGAGGCAGAAGCCAGGGAGGCCTGCTGGGAAGGCATCCCATTTGTAATGAACAAATTACTGTCCTTGTTAGCAGCACGAACAGGGCTTTGGGAGGGTCAAGGGAGCCAGGGCTTGGGAAACAGCCACCAATTTAATGAAGGAATGAATTCCAGATGTGGCCTCTGGCCCCACAGACGGCGGCCATCCTTGGGCTCCTGGAGAAAAACCCAGTGCTGCTGGACAGGACTGAGGATGCGGCGGGAGCTGCAATGGCCAGGGAAGGGTGAGGGTCTGCCCTGGGTTCAGGTCACCTGGGACCAGGTCATCTCCCATCCAGCACAAGGACCCCTTCCCCCAGGAAACTCAGGGATCTCCATGTGCTTGTGGTGGTTCATTTAGCAACTACTGTTTGAGTAAACTTAATGACAAAGGGCTCTGTGGGCTTGGTATCATTTTTAAATGAATTTCTAGCTTATTAATCACAACGGCAGTCACATACTTTGACAGATAACCATAGGTGTGTGAGACATATTGACTGTCGGCAGACACGGTTTGGCACCCACCTTCACCATAAGATCCCCCGATAACAGCTCAGGAGCCTGGGCCCCTGTGTCGGAGACCACTGGCTGAGCTCCCTGTACATGGGGAACAGACTGGGTTCTGGCAGGGACTGCCACACAGCCTCTGCTTTTAGCTTGACTCTCAGGACAGAGAGGAAGGGCTTAGGGTGGTGGAATGGATTTTGAGCTGTGCTTGAAGTGAGAGAAAAAAGAAACTGGCTTAATGTGTGTTCCCCTCCCTCCCCACTTCTTCATCCGTTCTTCTTCCCCTTTCCTCCCTCCTTCCTTTCTCCCTCTCTCCGTTTTCCCTCTCCCATTCCTTTCCTCCCTTCCTTTCTTTTTCCCTCCCTCCTGCCTACCTACCTTCCTCCTGTACAAATGTTCTAAGCCTACAAGAGACACATCACTGGACCAGGCCCACTGCACAGGACATGACAGTGAAAACCAGCTAGTCTGAGCCTGCTGGAAGCTCGTAGACTTCAGCTGGAAAAAATAAGAAAAGGGGCAACTTTTTCTAGGTGGATACTATACTTCCCACTCGCTCCTTACCCAGAAAAGTCTTTTCTTCAGCTCTCTCATGTATTGGGGATCTGTCTAGGATTTTACTTAAAGAAAAGGGTCTGCTACTTGAGGAAAAACCAAAGCAAGCTGGCTCTTGGTGCCTGATTCATTCATTTTATTGTATAAATGGAAATGGAAGGCCGGAGAGGCACAGTGACTTAAACAAGGTCTTAGAGCTCACAGGTGCAAGGCCCCGGCCAGAACCATGTCTTCTCACCCCCTGTCCAGTGCCCCTCCCACCTTCCCCTGCTGGAGGGACATAGGTATAGAGCCTGGGGAGGTTAGTCCCTGAAGGGGGATATGCTGCTCCCCGTGGGATCATTTTGAGCCTCCGTAAAGGAAAAGGCCAGCGATCCATGTCATGCCCACTGCCTCATGCTTACCTGGCAGCTTCCTCTCCTGAGGGTCATTTACTGACAGTGATGGGTTTCAGGTGGGTCCAGTTCAGCAGTGGTTTCTATAAAGAGCAGAGCTGCATCCCCAGGGAACACGAGCCGGGCAGAGGGGAAGCCAGGGGAGACAGGCACTCTCCGTGCTATGGATTTTATCGAGTCATAAACAAGGCTGGAGAATAAACAATTAAAATTGGCTGATGCATGGGGCTGCCTCGGCCAGCTGGCTGTCAGGGAGACCTGTGCCACCTGAGCTGTCCTGCACGGGCCCGCACAGCTGACATCGGCCATGAAGCCAGCGACCTGAGCCAGGAGGGCCAGGGATTAGGGTCTAGGACTCATTCCCCCATCACTGAGTCTCCCAACCCCAGCAAACTGCCTGTGAGTCCAGCCAACTCCTGTCACCCGTATGTGCTTAGATGGCTCTAAAGTCATGGCGGTGGCAAATGGTGGGAGGATTAGTGTTAACTGGGGTTGAGGCACGGGATCCCAGCACCCTCCCACTGGGGAGATGGGATGGAAAAGCCTTAGGTTTGGGTCACCTGAGAACAACCTGGACACCAACTGGCTGTGTGACCTCAGAGTAGTGAATCAAACCCTCTGAGCTTCACTTTTCCCATCTAGAACTAGAAAGACTATTTCACCTTTATGGGTGTCATAAAAATGAAATAAAATAGTCAGTGCAGAAACACGAGGTGAAAACTCCTGTGAATACATATCTATAAGGATAGCGGTGGGCTGGCGGGCAGGATCGGCAGAAGATTGTCATTCCATGAGCCCCGAGAGCCAGGAGGAGAGGTGGGATGGCACCATCCATAGTTGTGTTGACCGTGTGCCTTCCACGAGCCCAGGGACTATTCCAGACAGCTACATCTGTAATCACAGAGTTCCATCAGCAAAGGCTCACAGGAGAGTCCTCTGCTTTACAGAACTGAGATCTCAGAAGTTAAAGAATTTGCCGATAGTCAGAGAGTCGTCCCTAGCTGGGCTGAGATTTGGTCACAGGTCCCTTGTGCCCACCTTCTAGAAAACCGATTGCATCCTCTCGTCTTTACCCAGGGCAGCTCCCCTTCTTGTGTCAGTAGTGGGGGTGCTGGGTAGCCAGCACCAGGGAAAGGCTACCCTCCAAGGCCCCGGTGAGGTGAGGGAGAATGAAAGTGTCCAAAACCCATCAGGAGAATACGTATGGAAGGACAAGTGACAGATGAGCTTGGGAACAACCTGGCTGTTGGCAGGCACGGGCACAGGGATGATGCAGATGAGGTGAGTCCAGATGCGCTGATCTGGTCCCTGGGCATGCAGCAGGTACACACTGAAGTGAGGAGACGACTCCTAGGGCCCCGGACCTCCCACCAGAGTCCCCAGAAAGGAAATGGCTGGGGCTCTGCCTGTGCGTCCTGGGCTAGGGGTAGAGGGAGGCAAGCAGCCAGCTCTGAAGACAAGGTCAGCACCTCCCGTTCCAAGCCAGCCTCATCTCCCTCCTTTTCTCAGAAGCTGCCAGCCATGGCAGGGAGCTATCACCGGGGACTTGTCATCTGTAGGCCATGGAGGGAGAATGAGGGCTGCAGGGGCCGCACGATCAGAGTGGAACTGCGGCCTTACTGAGTGCTGGACAGCCAGCTCCCCTTTCAAAGGCCGGAACGCTGGAACAGGGAGGCTGGAGAGAACGCATGAATATGCATATGCAGAAATATGTTGACAAGCAAAATACACTGTGATGGGTGCTTTCATACATTCATGCAAACCCATTTTGCAGATGAGGAAACTGAGGGTCAAAGAGGTTGAATGGTGCTCTGGCCGACTTTCATACCATCCCATGCCCCCTCTCCAAGGAGGGTAGGAGGCTCTCTCCAGGTCCCCAGTTGGAGTGGGGACCCAGGTGTGTTGATACCTTGCCCTGATCACTGGCTCATATGCCAGGCTACCTTCTCTCATAGAGGTCACAACTGCCGCCACACTCACCCTGCAGGTCCCTCTCCACTGCCCCTGCTGCCCCAGATCACCCAGTGGTTCTGTCCCAAAGCCGCCCAGGACCCAGGTCTCTAGGCTTCCACCACCTGCCGCTGGGACTCCCCGTGTGTGTCCCTGCCCAGGACAGGCTAAGCGTGTTGGGGAGGGCAGTGGGGGCAGGTGAAGGCCGCCTGCCTTGGACATAAGACTGGGAGCGCCGAGGCCTCATTGTATCCACCTGAGGCTGCAACCTCTGATTTCTGCACTCCTGTGTGTCAAGGACTTCCCCGTCAGGCCGCCTAAGCCACGCCTACCACACTCTCCGGCTGCCTGATGACTGGTCCTAGGCTACAGGGAGCCCCACAGCATGGAGCTTGTCCTCCCAGCTCCCCTGACCCCTCTCAGCCCTCCTGGCTGCCTCCACACCTTATGGGGAGGATGGGCCCTTGCCAGGGCCTGCTGTTGGGGAGTGGATGCCAGCCTTGAACTGATGCTGCCCCACCAGCTCCCCTCCAAACTGCGTGCTGGCTCCCCGCATGCTCTGCAGGGAGTGGTCAATGGCTACTCCCCACACCCCAGCTTCCTGCCTGCCCTGGGGCTGTGGCCAACAGCTGGGCCCATCTGGGCCTGGCCTGGGCCCCAGGCTGCCGTCCTAGTGACCCCACACCTCCCTAGGAGGCAACCTGTGCTGCTGGCCAGTCCAGGTGAGAAGGAGACAGCGTTTCCTCTGATGACCCGAGGCTGGGTGCCCTCCAGCGCCCAGAGTCATGGCTGTGTGGGAGGCTGGTGCTGCGTGGGATCTCTGGGAGGCATGAGGGGCTCCTTCCCAGGCCCTGCCACACACTAATATTGTGCCCAGGCATCTGTAGGACACCCCCTTAGTCTGGAGCTATAGGGCAAGAGAATCTCACAGCAAATGGCCTTAATTACCTCTGTCTCCCCCACGCAGGGCAGTGCTCTCCCCCAGGCCTGCCCCTCCACATCTCTCAGACCTCCCTTTCCTCCCTCCTCCTCCCCTGCTCCCGCCCTCCAGTTCTCACTCACACCCGTTTCGTGGCTCATGGCTTCACTTATTCAGCAAATGCCCATGCAGCGCCCACTTATTTCAGGCAGTGTGCTAGGAGCTGCGGGTACAGAGGTAGGAACAGCAGGAACAGGCCAAAGTCTTTTCTCGTGGTGACAGCATTCTGATGGAGGAAGTGATCCCCAGAGCAGAGGTCCACAGAGCTGGAGCAGTGTAGCAGGCAGGTAGAGGCTTGTTGTGCGTGAGTGCATGTGCTGTGTGCAGGTGTGTGCTGTGTGTATTTGTGTATATGCAGGTGTGTGTTATGTATATGTTGTATTTGTGTGTGTGCTATGTGTGCCTCTGTATGTGTGCCTATGTGCTGTGTATGTGTGCTGTATATGTGTGTGCATATGTACCAAGTGTGTATTTGTATGTGTGCATGTGTGTCATGTGTGTATTTGTGTGCATGTTATGCATGTATTTGTATGGATTTGCATGTGTGTATTTGTATGCATGCATATGTGTGCATGTGTGCTTTGTATGTACTTGTGCATCTGCATGTGTGTGCTATGGGTATATTTGTATGTGTGCATGTGTGTATTTGTGTGTTTGCATGTGTGTGTTCATTAACCCATCATTAGGTAGGCAGGGAGTCTTGCTGGAGCAAGCACATTGCTGAGACTCCAGCTTGCTTCTGTGATATCTAATCTCTCTCTCTCTCCCCCTCCCTCTCTTCCCATCCCCTCCCCCCGCCACCATCACTTTCCAGGGGAGCAGCCAAGTTCTTGCCACTAGGGTCTTAGGGAGCAGCACTGGGGAAGGGAAGGGCATCTTCATATTCAGGAGAAGGACTTGAGACCTTCAATCTAGAGCAGTCTGAGGACATGAGACTCAGGCCCTCAGCTGCTGCCCGGGGGAAGGCCAGCGCCCCAGCCTGAGGGGGTCAGGGGTCAGGGGAGCTGTCCAGTGGCTGACTTTCCCCTACAGACCACACATCCCCATCAATGCCGCCTTCCCGCTGTCCAACACTCAGCCTCAGAGGCTGGCCAGAGTGGACCACCTGCTGGGTCCCAGAGGTTGGGAGGTCTGACATGGCCAGGTTTGAGGAAACAGTTTTTGAGTTGGAAACAATATTAGATAAATCTGGATTGGAATTCCAGAGTTATTTATTGCTGTGAGTTATGGGGCCCTTTTCTTAACCTCCAAGCCTCTGTTTTTCCTTCTGTTACATGGGGATGTGGAAACCTACCTTATAAATTCCCTGTGGGGATTAAAGGAGATAGTGTAGCCAAATTGTCCATCACAGACCCGGCCACATGGTCCGTGTTCAAAGAAGGACGGACAGTGAGGGATGGCCAGGGAGGATAAGTGAGGAGCCAGCGACGAAGAAGAGGGCTGAGGAAGCAGGGTCCCCTCAGCTCTGCCCCCAGGAGGGAAAGAGAAGGAGTGGGGTGAGAAACTGCCCTGGTCATGTGCCCAGATCCCTGTGTTATTTAATAGCCACTTTCAGCTGGTGTCTCCTGGAAGCCTTCTGCCTAATCCAGTTAACACCTCTGTGATCTGATTACTGCATGTCAGAAACCCCAAATCTGATCAGTAAACATCATGTGAGTGGCACATGTTGAGGGGGTACTGCAGAGAAGGGGTTCAGCTTGAGGTGCCATCTGCTCCTTCCCTGGGGGGCTCTGGCCCTTCCAAGCTGGGTGTTCTGCCTCTGGGTCTAGAGTCCTGGTGCCTCAGAGGCAAATGCTGTCCAGGTTACCCGAGGGCCCAGAGCACATGCCTCAGGGTCTCTGGGGGAAGCCCCCCACACCCCATCTCTGTTCCTTTGGGTAGGGGCTTCCTGCACAGTGAGGAGGGAGGATGCTCTTGTGGCCAGGATGGTGTGGGGAGTGGGTGCTGAGGCTCCTGCATCCTCTGCTCCCCACAAACATTTTGGGCTTCACAGCAGCTCAGCAACTTGAATTGCAGAGGTGTTTGGGCCCCTCAGGAGTAACTCTGGATCCAGGGATAACAGAAGGACCATTCACCCCAACATCCGCACTGGAAACAGCCCCCAGTGGCACAGACGTAGGCAGAGGGTGGGGTGGAGGGAAGACCTGGAGCAGGAGCTGCGGTGGAGAGGAGGAGGAGGGTGGGCAGTAGTGCTCTAAGCTTAGGAACCGCCCCCCACCAAGCCCCTCCCTGGGCCTTCAGTGGGGAACGAGCAGGCTGGACCGGCTCAACTTTAAGTGTTCCTACCACGCCACTCTGGGGTGACCCTGTGACCCCACTGAGCTCCAGACACCCCCATGTGCTGCAAACACAGCATTACTGGGGTGAGCTGAGGTTAAACCCTGAAATATGCTTGGGAGACAGCGTGCGGCCAGGCCATGCATCTATGGCTCTTTGATTCTGTAGATTCCCCAAAGTTCTCAGTGTTGTACATGGTGGGCAGAATACACTCTCCCTGGACCTCCGTTCCTGTTCTCATTCCAGAAACGGGGAGCCGCCAGGGTGTGCCTGACTGTTCCGTCCTCCCCCGTCATTTGAGCATCTCAGCTAGCCGCCAAGGTCCCTGCCTTCATGCCTCCCCGGCCCTCTCTTCCTGTCTTCCTGCCCCAGGCTTGACTCAGGGTGACAGCTCTGAGCATGCCCCAGTTAGACTCCAGACAATCACATTTCTGGAAGCCAGCTAACCAGGCCAGGAGCTGGCGGGGACAGATGGCTGGAGGCACTGCTGGGGGCATGTGGAAGAGGTCATCCCCACCTCCATGTGGCTGGCCTTCTTTAAAAAAGCCGCAGACCCTTTTCCTCCCACACTCCCTCTTTGGCTGGGTTCCGACTCTATTTTGATCATTTTAATTTTTATTCTAATAAAATCTGCTTTTACACATTTCTAATCATACAGGTGTAACCCTGCTGACAGGTGTATCCCTGCTGGCAGGTGTAGCCGCATGGAGCCGGACTCTAATTCTGGTATGATGGGCTCCAAGAGGCCTGAATCCTTCCAAGAGGTGGATGGTGCTGGGCCCACCGACACACAGCTGTGGACTGCACACACAATGCTTTCTTCCATTGTAGATTTACCTTCATTTTTCTGTGTCACAAGGGCTACTGGTAGACAATTGCAATCCCCGCATTCATCCTTATTGACAGATCAAGGCAGGAAGCCTGGGATCAGTGTGAGGTTTTTAAGCTGAGGAGGCTACAGAGATGAACTCACTGAGGCTCGGGCGGGTGAGAAACCATGAGGTACCCTGGTAGCACGTACCCTGTGTCCCCAGAGAGGCTGGGTGTGCTCTTGGCAGCCTTTTATCTCTCATCGAGTCTCCGCTGTACTCCAGACCTGGCCGCTCTTACCTTTTTAGTGCTCGATGCTCTTCAAAGATGATGAGGCTTCCTGACAGCCGCGTGATGGCTGTCCTCTGGTACTGCCCCACTCCATAGCTAAGCGGTCCCTGCACCGCTCAGCCATGTGCCTGCATGAGTTCGGGGGGGCGCTGGATAGAGACCAGGTGTCCTGGTGTCCTCTTGTACCTTTTGCCATGCCATGTCCTAGTTCTTGTAAACCTACATCTCCAAGTAGATAGGGTGCCAGGTAAAAGGTAGGACACCCAAGGAAATGTGTATCTCAGATAAACATTGCTTCATCTTTTAGTACCAGCATTCCCCCATTTGCAAGAGTATCCTACACATCCTACAGGTTTGCATTGTTGTAAACCCCGACTCTAGCAGCCCTGGGTCTGAAGGGAAGTTCAAGTGTAACCAAGCTTCCTGTGTTTGGGTTTTTGCTAAATCGGGCACCTGCACTGTGGCGTCCCAGAGGAGCGTGCTCGTGGCTGTGGGCATAGAGAGATCGGGGTGGTTGATGTGCTGAACCCCTGTTAACCTCAATAGGGAAGGCGCCAGGTTCAAGAAGCCGAAGAAGAGACCCTTTGCCAACAAAGGAGACACAGGGTTTCATTAGGGGCTTACATCCAGGGCAGAGAGTCCAATGGCAGTAGGCTGAACAGGAGAACTGCCTTACATGTAGAAACAGTTTAGCTTGGGCAAGGTGGCTGATGCCTGTGATCCAAGCCCTTTGGGAGGCTGAAGTGGGTGGATCACCAGAGGTCAGGAGTTCGAGACCAGTCTGACCAACATGTTAAAACCCTGTCTCTACTAAAAGTACAAAAACTAGCCAGGCATAGTGGCGGGCACCTGTAGTCTCAGCTACTCAGGAGGCTGAGGCAGGAGAATCGCTTGAACCTGGGAGGCAGAGGTTGCAATGAGCTGATATCACGCCACTGCACTCCAGCCTAGGCAATAAGAGTGAAACGATGTTCCCCCCACCACCCCCCTGAGAAAAAAGAAACAGTTCAGTGACAGCTAGCTAGATAAGATGTCCGCCTTTCTACAGTCAGTGGTGGCAGGCTGGCCATGAAAAAGGCAGCTGCTTGCAAAAGGCATAACAGTTTACATAGCATGGCCACTTAACAACCCTACCTGGCCACCTTCAATTAACCCAAAACTCCAGACCTCAGTTCCCTACACAGCCAGTGTTCCACAGGATGGGCCAAGGGCTTAGATGTTTCCCATAGTCAAGAAATGACTCTCCAGGTTGGCCATGCCCAGATTCCCTACCTCAGAACAGAGTCAGGTGCATCTGCCACCCAGGGTCATCCTCAGGGCATGCCGAAGTTAATGCAGTCAGGTGTGTTTACCCTATAGCGTGGGAGCGGGTGACCAGAAACCCTGGCACAACCCCCTAGCCACTGTGAGTCACTTGTGGGCATTGCCAACCCCAGCAGGTCCCTCTCTGCCCTCTAGACGCACACTCCAGCTGCCACCAGGCAAGGAAATGGGTGGCACAATAAGAGGGGGTAGATTTGCAGGCCACGGCTGGGCCCTCCAACCCCTGAGACTGAGAGTCGCTGACTGTATTTTCCCCAGGTGTGCCCCATTAAAGACTACTAGGCCAGGGTCTGAAGGAGCAGCCCAGAGCCAGATGGGGCAGAGCGATGGTGCCACACAGGTGTGGGGAGCAGCCCAGAGCCAGATGGGGCAGAGTGATGGTGCCACACAGGGGTGGGGAGCAGCCCAGAGCCAGGCGGGGCAGAGTGATGGTGCCACACAGGGGTGGGGAGCAGCCCAGAGCCAGATGGGGCAGAGCGATGGTGCCACACAGGGGTGGTGAGGGTCTTGGCAATGAGCAAAGCCACTTCAAGTTGCTGCTGTGCTTCTTCTGGGAACTTTGAGCTTTCCAGCATCCAACAGGGGACGCAAATGCCGGGGAAGCTGGTGTTGGTTGTCAGCTCTCGTGTGTTCCTGGTGCTCGCCTGCATTAGCACACGCCTGGATTACGGTAACAGATTCCGACCCGACCCCTCTGGTCCAGCTGCTCCCTTCCATCCATCCTGCAGACAGCTGTCCGATTCTCCTCTTGCTAAATGTCCTCTTTCATCAATTGCCTTCCACTTCTCAAAGGCCCTCCTCAGCTCCCTGCTTCCTGTCGAGCCAAGACTTGCATTCCATGTGAGTTTCAGAGGCAGCGTATGAGTCTATAACCGGCTGTATCCTTTCTGGCCACCTGGATGGCTCCAGGTCCTCTGGCCGTGGGAAGGAGGCCACATTCTGGAAAGGAGTGGACACATTTGAAGATATTCCTGGCTGGCAGCTGCTTGCTTTCTCTTTAAGGCTCTCCCCTTTTCAGTCCTTTTTCTGTTCTCCTGATTACAGCAAGGACAAAGGCGTAATTAGGTGCTAATGGCACTTAGCACCTCTGTAACACCTGCTAATCTGCAGTGGCTCTGTGGGGCAGCTCAAAACCAAATGTGCTGCTCACCTCCTGCTGCCTGGGGATGAGGATTATTGCTCTTTTGTCTGCCTTGTCTGATTTCACACCCCACCTCGGCTTCCAAGCCTGCGCATTACCACCTGATGCTGGCACAGGACAGAGTGATGCTGAGTGCTTGTCTGTGAGTTTCCCCTTTTATCCTGCCCAACGCTGGGGGGCCAGTGGCAATGTCTCCATTTTGCAGATTGGGAAAGCGAGGCTTGTGGAGTCAGCAGCTTGGCCAAGCTTCACACTGCAGGAAGTGGATGAGTAGGATTCAGAGCCGCGCCTGTCTACCCCCATGGCCACGCCACTTGCCTGTGTTTTTCTGGCCTCTTTTCCTAGCTCTGCAAATCTGCCCTATGTCTTGAAGCCCAGCTCCCCAACAGGGTCACCCTCATTCCTGTCCTATTTCTCCAAACGCTTTGAGCACCTACAACTCTGCACCTTGGGAGGGACCAGAAGAGACAGCTCCTTACCCTTCAGGGTTGTATGTTTGTGTGTGCACCTGCACTCATGTGCATTAATCGCTGTGAGCTGGGAGTGTGAATTTCTTGCATCCTGGGATACACCATCACACAGTAGAAGAACTGACTTAGAGGGGAGCATACAGTAGGCACTAACTAGATGAGAGAGTGAGGGGCTGTGATGGCGGCAGATTGCCTTTCTTGTTAGAACAGATCATTAAGTAACAACCAAGCCTCTCTCCACGCAAGGTCAAGTGCGTAGCATCACAGCGAGGACCCCGGCTCTGGCTTCAGTTGCTCTGGAGCCCTAACCCTGCCCCGCTGCTCACCAGCTGTGAGATCATGTCTAAGTGGCCTCTCTGTGCTTCAGGTGTCTGGCGCCTTGTGTAAAGTGAGCCATCAGGAATGAAGTACGTATGGCACCGGCGCCATGCAGAGGAGCGGGCCCCATGCCTGCCCTGTTGTCACCCAGAGCTTCTGTGCTTGTTCATCGGCCCTGGAACGGTGCTGCCACGGCCCTACGCACAGCGAGACTTCCCAGTGTCCGCACCACTCACACTTTGGGCCAGATCTTTCTTAGCAGAGGGGAGGCTGTCCTGAGCACTCTGGGATGTTTCATAGTATCCCTGGCCTCTTCCCACTAGACGCCTGTTGTGACGACCAAAAAAATGCCTCCAGACGTTGTCACATGGCCCCTGGGGGGCAAAGTTGAATTGGGCCTGTTGAGAACAAGCAGCCTGGAGCACTGGTTCTCAACTTCACTGTGCATCGGAATTGCCTGGGAGACTCCCTCAATCACCAACTGCTGAGCACCCCCCAGAATTTGATTCATTAGCCCTGGGACAGGGCCCAGAATTTGCATCTTTTTTTTTTTTTTTTTTTTTTTTAGGACAGAGTTTCCCTCTTGTTGCCCAGGCTGGAGTGCAATGGCACGATCTCAGCTCTCTGCAACCTCTGCCTCCCGGGTTCATGAAGTTTTCCTGCCTCCGCCTCCCAGGTAGCTGAGATTACAGGCATGTGTCACCAGGCCCGGCTAAGCTTGTATTTTTAGTAGAGACAGGTTTCATCATGTTGGCCAGGCTGGTCTCGAACTCCTGACCTCAGGTGATCCACCAAGCTCGGCCTCCCAAAGGGCTGGGGTTACAGGTGTGAGCCAGGTCTCCTGGCCAGAATTTGCATTTCTTACAAGTTTCCAGGTGCTGCTGCTTCAGCTGTTCCTGGGACCCCTCCTCCCCTCGCTTTGAGACCGCTGGGCTAGAGTCTTGAGAACGTGGTGGGCTTTAGAGAAGGTGAAGTGAGTGGCTAATGTGATGCCAAGAGCAAATAACAGGACAGAAAGGGAGTTTCTTAGAGAGATGCCTCCCTGAGGGTGTGAAGAATTATACACAGACTTGAAGATTTTACAGCAAAACAAAAACAGACTCAGCAATGAGACTTGAAAAGCACCTTCATGCTTAGGAAGGGACAGGCCAGTTCAGGGAAATGCCAGAGGAGTGGGACCGACTGCGCGTTTGATGGGCACAAAGAGGGCTGTTTGCCAGAGCGCTGGGCCTCAGATAGCAAAGTGAATTTCCCCCAGGGCTAGAAGAGTCAGGAGAGGCTGCCGCACTCGGCTCTGAATGGGAAAAGCAGCTCTAGACGTGACCTCAGAGTTCCGTCCCATTTATGAATGAGGCTGTGCCAGTATGACATGAATCACTGCACCCGTAACACAGATAATGTGCAGAGACGGCTCGAGGCACCCTGCGGCCAAAGGGAAATTGCTGGAGACAGTCAGCTGCTAAGTAGGGTGGTGTCGCTGGAGTGACCCAGGGGGAGAGGCATGCCAGAGAGCACCCCAGTTGGTAATGGCTCAAAGTTACTTGGCAGTGGAGCAAGGCTGGCCGTTGTGTTTCTGTCCAGGCTCTGCCCTGGCCTGTCCAAGGAAACGGACGGCTCCTGGCTCCACCTCAGGCCAGTGGCTTATGGACACATACTGGGGTGGGCATTTGACAGGCCAGAAGGAGGGGGCAGGCTGAGCCTATTTTGCCTAGGGGCCTAGCCTGGGGACCTCAGGCTTTAGAGCCTGGAGATGGAATTCCAAGAGTGTGGAATTTGAGTCAAAGGCTGTGGCCCAGACTCTGCCGATATGTAGCTGGGTGGGTAGTCTTGAGCAGGTCACTGAGTGGAGTATCCCTACCCTTTGCAGCAGCCACAGGCCAGACACCATACTGGGCCCTTTACATATGACAATTAATCCCATTCACACTCCAAAGCTGCAAGAGGCATTCTCTTTCCCCTTGGACAGATGAAAAGACTGAGGGTCAGACGCAGCTAGAAAGTGGCAGAGCAGGAATTCCATTCAGATCTCACTCTAAAGAACATGTTAGACTTAGTTTTTCCATCTCTAAAATGGGACTTATACTCCCAATCTATTCCTCATAGAGCTTGCACGAGAATCGGTTGAGATAAAATCTCCGAGTCATTAGAATGCCAGGGATTATAATCACGCAGCAAAACTGCAGAACCTTCAGGTTTAAAGAGTCACACACATGCGTTGCCTGCAGACACCATGGGAGGTGGTGGTTCAGTCAACCCAGCTGGTCGACCGGGGGTCTAGTTCTGGGACTCAAGTTGGGGTGGCCCCCAAAACAGGACCACCCACCCACCCCCCGCAGTCCACCAAAGCATCAGAAATTAAATTTCATGGCTGAGCGTACAGATACCAACTTGAGCTCCACGTGTTTATGGCTTGAGGAGGAGATAAGATTTGATTAAGAAGACTGCTATTAATTTATGGTGGGTACACTGGCTCAAAGGGAGAGGCTGCTTTTAATTAATAGCCAGAAGGAATTTACACTCTGGGTCTCAGCAAGTGGGGAGAGGGCGGAAGGAGGAGGCAAGTGGAGCCCAGTGAGTGACATGGATGAATTGATCCAGCCACACACACCCCTTCCTTTTGAAGAAAATATAAATAAATAAAGAGCGACAGGAGGGAGGGAGGCAGTGCCATCCAGGAGAATGGCAGGAGGGCAGGGAGAGCCAGCCGGCAGGAGAGGCCTGGTGGGGAAGAGGAGGAGAGCTAACACTTTACCCAGTGCCCACTATATGCCCGGCCTCATGCTCAACCCTTTGTAGAGGTCACCTCCATTAGCCCCAATAGCCCATGAGGCCGGTAGCACATCATTTTAGGAAGAATAACACAAGCATGCAGTAAGACATGCAGACACCCCCGAAGAATCTTCAGAATCCTCACTTCCCGCTGAAGCACCAACTGTCCATTTCATGTCCCTTTCCCAATACATCCTATGCGCTTGGTGTGTGCATTTAATGACATTGAATTCTATATGCCGTTCCGGTCTTTAAGTTAGAGATGTGGAATTTGGAGCTCGGAGGGGCCTAGTAACTTTCCCGGGGTCACACAGGAAGTGGAACAGCTCAGTTTCAAATCACATTGCTGGCTCCTAAGTCCCTTCTGGTCACCACCACCCTCTGTCGGCTCACACAGAGCTGCAGTCACGGCGTGGGGGATGGGGGCTGCCCCTGGACTCAAAGGCGGGTGGCTTCTGAGTGTAGCAGGTAGTCAGGCCTGGGGGAGGGTGGGGGTGGTGAGGACAGCAACATCACAGGGATTTGGCCAGTATTTCCCTATCTGGCCATAGAGTGGGGGATTTTTGCCAAAAGGAACCCGACGGACTTGCTAGTGGGTGCTACTCTGAGTGTGGTTCATGGACCCGCAGCACCTACTTGGGACCAAACCAAGCAGAGTATCTGGGGGCGGGCTCAGGAGTCTTTTTTTTTTTTTTTTAAGATGGAATTTTGCTCTTGTCACCCAGGCTGGAGTGCAATGGTGCTCTCTGGGCTCACCGCAACCTCCACCTCCCGGGTTCGGGTGATTCTCCTGCCTCAGACTCCCCAGTAGCTGGGATTACAGGCATGTGCCACCACACCTGGCTAATTTTGTATTTTTAGTAGAGATGGGGTTCTCCATGTTGGTCAGGCTGGTCTCGAACTCCCAACCTCAGGTGATCTGCTCTCCTTGGCCTCCCAAAGTGCTGGGGTTACAGGCGTGAGCCACCACACCCAGCCCGGAGTCTATTTTTTGACACCCCCTCAGGGAATTCCTACTCACAAGAGAGAGTAAAACTGAGGCCCAGAAAGAGCCCCTGTGTTGTACAGTGGCACACCGCTCCATGGCAGAGGAACGCCTGGCCTAGCACAGGCTCCAGACTCCCAGCCCAACGCCCTTGTCCTTGAATCCCCCTAGACTCTGCCACCTACTACCAGAAGCACATGGCATAGAAGAAAGCATGTGCATTCTGAATCACAGTTCTGGGTTCAAATCCCAGCTCTGCCTCCATCTATGTGGCCCTGGGCAAGTTGCTTAACCTCTCTGAACTTCAATTCCTCACATCCCCAACAGGACCGGCACCACCTCCCCTGCTGGGTATCTAAGCAGCCTCAGTGAGACTGGGCCATGTTGCCTGTACTGAGCACTGCTCCCTCACTTCCCCATGGCCAAGAGCAGGACCTAGCCCTGAGCAGCGTGAGGAGCAGACTCTGCCCCCAGCCTTTAATCTTCCACTGGAGACTGGTTTTTAATCAGCAGCGAGCACAGATGAACGGCCGTCAGCATCCGTCACCTGTAACAAGTCAACAGGCTTCAACCTTTGAGTCTTCCTCTTCTAAATCACTCTCTCTTCTCCTGTAGATCCCCAAGGGCCAGGGATGTGGAGGCAGGGGAGCCCCTCAGGGACACAGGCAGAAGAGGGGGAGGCAGAGCTGGCAGACCCCATTAAGATACAGAGCCTGGCCCTCCCGTTTGACAATTAAGGAAACTGAGGCCCAGAAGTCACTACCACCCTCTGCCCAAGCTCACCTGTAAGTCAGTGGTGAAGCCGGGACCCTTCACCTGGAGCTCAGGGCCTTTGATCCAGCACTGGTCACAGAAGCTGCTCCCTGAGTATGTGCTAGGGGCTGACTCTCTACAAAGCCTCATACAGTCAGAGAGCAGGGCAAGGCAGACGTGGCACAGTCCCATCCTCAGAGCTGACTGTTGCCCTCTTTGGGGAGAAGGGAGACATCCTATACCCGGGCATCAGGGCGCTCAGATCTGAAAAGCACTGGCAGGGTGACCCTCACCAAGCCCTTTTCTACCAGGAGCAACAACCTCCTTGGAAAAGCTGGTGCCGAGTGGGGCTGCCGAGGCAGCCTCCCACCCCCGTAGCCCAGGCTAGCCCTGAGACCCTCACTCCACCCCCCACGCTAGGGCCTGCCAGCCACCCCGTCCTGGTGCCAGGAGGTGTGCAGAGCAGGCTGGGTCCCGGCAGCCAGGCCGACTGCCTAGCTCTCTCTGCTGGCCAGTGTGCAGGACACAGCTGGGGGTGTTTGCCTGCCTGGGTGGCCACTGGGCAGAGAGCTGGAGGCATGCCGTCCCCTCCTCGTCCCCACAGCTAGAGGAGACCTTGTGAGCTTTGAGAGGCTGCAGCCCTTTCTTGCCAAGAGCCAACGCCCCACAACCCAGTTTGCTAATCAAGATATTCCAGGTGGGCTTCATGACCAGGGTCCTATCATCGGAAGTCAAGATCTGCGTGCCAATGGGCACTGATCCCTGGTGGCAGGCAGCCTGGCACTCTCCCTCCCCCAGCCCACCACCCGTGTGCTCACCCTGAGCCTGACCCCGGACAGGATGGGCAGTGGGCACTCTTATCTCTGCAGCACCCTCCAGGCAGCGTCTATACAAGCCCAGGTGCTCACTGGTTTGTGAGCATGGTGAGGGTCGGAGACTATCATCACACCCAGGGCACACAGCACAGGGTGGCCCCTTCTAACTTTTCATTCTAGTCCTTTGAGGGGCAGCGGCTGGGTGGGTGAGAGGCAGTTGTCGAGAGCCCTCCTTCCTCTTTATTTTGTGGAGAGCTGCCCATGCCTTAGAATAGAGATGGGATGCAGAGACTTTTCCAGAATGGAGAATTCCACCCTCCCAGCGACCCCCAGCATTCCCCAGCAGCACAAAGGGCTCACCCGAGCGGGAGAGAAGATGGCAGGTTAGAGTGTACAGTAGTCAGGGCTTGTCCCTGGCGTTCACGCCTTCATCCCGCAGATATTTATTAACAACTGTATGCTAAGAAAATAGCAGTGGGCAAGAAACCATGGTCTGCTGTCAGGGAGCGTGCAGGCTAGAGGGAGAGACAGACATTCGATTAAAAACTTCCACTACTACCGTAAGGCAAGGATTCTGTGAAAATATTGAACAGGGGATCTGTCACCTAGTGGAGAGGTCCAGGAGGGCTTCCCAAAGGAGATGACATTTCAGCTGACCCCTAAAGGATATGTAGGAGTTGGTATGCCAAGAGGCAGGGGGCGAGCGTCCTGGGAGAGGAGGAAGCCTGTGTAAAGGCCCCAGGGCAGGCAGGAGGACACTTCCCACATTACAGGGATGGAAAGGAAGCTAGCGAAGAAGAATGTCTCAGCCCCAGAGAGCTTACAGAAAGGGGCATTGTGGGGAAACTCATGAGACATGAGTCCTCCTGACCACCACGCTTCACACAGAGGTGAGAGCGCAGTGCTGTGGAGGAGTGTGGAGTCTTGCAGAAGGCTTCTTGGGTGGACAGATCTAGAGCCTATATCTGAAGGGCTGAAGGGGGACACCCAGGAGGGGAAGGGGCTCTGTTCCCTTCTAGGGGTGCTGGCTGAGTAAGAGGAGCAGATGAAGGTACTGCTCAGGACACAGCCTCTCCCTACACCCAGGCTGCCCAGCAGGGTCAAGGGTGAATGGGCAGCGAGCAGGAGCCCTCCAGGAGCCCGGCCCCTCGACTGTCACTCTCTCTCTTTCTGACTAGGAGGCTAGCGGGGCTTTTGCATTATTAATAGTGACACAGAGTAAACATTTTGATAATTTTCACAGCCACAGGCTCCGAGACTCAGCACCAGCTGTTGCCAGCATGAAAAAAAAAGCAAAATGCTCGTGCCTGTGTGGTGCCCACCCCCAAATGCTGATGCCTGGACTGTGTGCACCCCAAATGCTGATGCCTGCATGGTGTGTACCCCCAAATGCTGATGCCTGCATGGTGTGCACCCCAAATACTGATGTCTGTGTGGTGTGCACCCCCAAATGCTGATGCCTATATGGTATGTGCCCCCAAATGCTGATGTCTGTGTGGTATGCACCCCAAATGCTGATGCCTGATGATGTGCACCCCCAAATGCTGATGCCTGCATGGTGTGCACCCCAAATGCTGATGCCTACATGATGTGCACCCTCAAATCCTGATGCCTGCATGATGTGCACCCCCAAATGCTGATGCCTGCACAATGTATACCCCAAATGATGCCTGCATGGTATGCACCCCAAATGCTGATGCCTGCATGATGTGCACCCCCAAATGCTCGAGCCTGTGAGGTGTGCACCATACTCCCTACCTTGTCTCTTCTTTTCCTGTCATAGATCAGGCTCTGCCCCCTGCTCAGCCCGAAGTGGAGCACCAAGTAAGATACAGGAGGGGCTCCCCACACCCTATCCCATCCCAGTCCCAAGTTTCACCCTGGGTGGGTCCGGAAGAAGCAAGAGAGAGCCAGGCTCCAGATAGAGTTCCCATGAGGCTGCTGCCCTGAGCCCTGAGGGGTAGCATGGGCTGTGAGTCCCTCCTAAATAGGCCACACCACCCTCAGGGGGTCTGCCAATGACTATCTGCCCCCTCCCCAAATGACACCATCCCCCACTCCTGGCTCATTCGGGGCTCACTGCACTGAGATGACGTGCGCCATCTGAGATAGGCCCTGGTCAGGGGCAGACAGCCTGCAGGAGAGGAGCCTCTTCCTCAAGGTGTCCCTTGAGGAAAGCCCTGGGCAAGGCTGGCATTCTGAGAGTGCTGCCTCCTGCCACGGGCAAAGACGCAGGGGTGGTGGCAGCTGGTACAGGGAGCACCAACTGCTGAACAGCTGTTGGTCCTTCATAGAGAGGTCGCAGCTCAGTGCCCACTGCTGTCAGCACCTAGAAGAGCTCCCCAAAGGCACGCTTATCACAGCCAAGCAGGGGCAGGCGGGGCTGGTGCGTGGACACCAGACCCAGACCCTCTGCAGGCCGGAACGAAGATGATCTGTGAGAGTGGGTGCAGAGTTCCCGGGGGACGGTCCAGGAACAAATGAGGGAGAGGCTAGCGTTAGGAGCAGTTGAGGGGGAGTTTACCTGGGGCCTCGAGCGTTTCCTACTTCAGGCATGGGACTGGCTACTGAGTTTTCAGGGCCCGGTGTAAAGTGAACATGGGGAATCCGCGTTTGAAAGGCCAGTGAAAGTGCTGTTAAAGGTACAAATTGATCACCCCAAATCTGAAAATCCCAAATTCAAAAAGTGCTGGGTACAGTGGCTCCCACTGGTGGATCGCCCACTGGAGCAAGATGGCGAGAACCCTATCTCTAAAAAACTAAATAAATAAGCTGGCCACGGTGGCATGCATCTGTGGTCCCAGCCACTCGGGAGGCTGAGACACTTGAGCCCTGAGGTCACACCACTGCACTCCGGCCTGGATGACAGAGCAAGACCCTGTCTCAAATAAAAATTCAAAATGCTCCTATGAGCATTTCCTTTGAATGTAATGTCAGTGTTTAAAACATTTCAGATTTTGGATTTTTCTATTTGGGATGCTCCGTGATAAGTATATAATGCAAATATTTCAAAATCTGAAAAAAAAAAGTCCCAAATCTGAAACACTTCTGGTCCCAAGCCTTTTAGATACAGAACACTCAGCCTGTACTAAAATAGCAAGCTTTTGGCTTTTCTGTGTAGCTCATACATATGTGCCATTGTTCCATTTCACTTACGAAGCACACATTCAAAGATGAAGGTATTAAGAATTTCAAGACAGCAACATCAAAATATTAAGCCAAGTGTGCATCCCTCCGAGCTCGGGGCCCTGTATGACCACATGGATCTCCGGCCCGTGAAGCTGGCCTGGGGTCAGTGTGAGTCCCGGTATTCCAGAGAAGCGAGTGCTGGTCAGGAAGGCCATCACGCAAGAGGGCAACAGCCCACAGTGCCCTACTCAGGGTACAGTACAGAGGTGGGGGCCATACAGAAGAGGGATGCTGACACCAGGGAGTGGGTACAACAGATTTTCACCTGGAAAGCAAACCACATCCTCGGAGGATCTGCGGAAAAAGAGGGGTCTTTGCAACCTGGCAGAGGCTGTGTAATTGCACATCTGTATGTGCCAAGAGGGAGAGGGATGAGGCAGGTGGGAGTGTCTAACAGGAAGGAGAGCCCAGGGCAGGGGAGAGGGCAGGGAATGCATCTGCTTTTGTTTGCTAGGACGGTCATAGCAGAAATGTATTGGTCCACAGTCCTGGAGGCTGGAAGTCCAAGACCAAGGTGTCTGCAGGTTGCTTTCTTCTGGGACCTCTCTCTTTGGTCGTAGATGGTCATCTTCACATCATCTTCCCTCTGCGTTTCTATGTCCTAATCTCTTTTTTTCTTTTCTTGAGACTGTGTCTTGCTCTGGCCCCCAGGCTGGAGTGTAGTGGCGTTATCTCAGCTCACTGCAACTTCCACCTGCTGGGTTCAAGTGATTCTTCTGTCTCAGCCTCCCAAGTAGCTGGGACTACAAGCACGCACCACCACACCTGGCTAATTTTTGTATTTTTGGTAGAAATGGGGTTTCACTATGTTGGCCAGGCTGGTCTTGAACTCTTGACCTTCCCAAAGTGCTGGAATTACAGGCGTGAGCCACCGTGCCCAGCCCCTAATCTCTTCTTATAAAAACATCAGTCATATTGGATTAGAGCTCATCCTGCTGGCTTCATTTTACCTCAGTGACCTCTGCAAAGACCCCATCTCCAAACACGGCTGTGTGCTGAGGTGCAGGGGTTAGGACTTCAACATCTGGATTCTGGGGTGGGCGGGACAATTCAGCCTATCTCAGCTTTCTGAGGAAGTGCTGCGTGAGCTCAGTTAGTGAGGGTCGGGGACTCTTCAGGGAGGGGGAGCACCTTTCGAGAAGCCCGAGTGAGAGGACTCGGGGTGCTGCTGAAGGGCTGTGTAATAGGCGAGAGCATGCAGAGGATTCTGGAAAGCGGTCCCCGGTGAAGTTGCAGAGGCCAGCAGGGGCCTGACTCCTCTGGCCCTGATAAGAAACATGGTCTGTTCCCAGAGCCTGGTAGGATTTAATCTTGAGGCGATCACTTGGATCTGTGACTGTGGTGGTGAGAACAGACTGGAGAGGCGGCGGAGGACACAGGAGAGGCTCTTGAAGGGGCAGGCAGAGGGGGCGGCAGCTCAGGCTAGACATGTAGCAATAGGGCCGGAGAGACATGGACGAACACCAGAGGAAAGAGAACTGGCAGGGCCCAGGAGGAACCGGCGAGGGTGTCGAGGGGAAGGGAGAGGTAGGGATGGCTCCTGGGTCCCTGACTTGGCCGGCTGGGGGTGCCCCTTCCAGAAGAGACCACACTGGAGAGGAAGCCTGAGATGGAGACATGGCAGGGAGCTTGGTTTGGGACAGGGTGACCTTAGGGTGCCTTAGAGACACCGGGCAGAGAGAGAAGTGAGGGCGAGGGCAAGGGCAGGCTGTAAACAACCCAGAGACAAGGCTTCAAATGGGAAGTGGGGTCGGCCGAGACTGTGCCTTGGGTGGGGCCGGCGTGAGTGGCTGGGTGCATAAGCTGAGCCCATCTTCCCTGCCTGGCGCACTCCAGCTACCTCAGCCTCTCATACTGTTGGCCCAACCCCAATCCCTGCCCCTGACCCTTTGACCTGGGTGTCCCCTGTCCCCAGGGCTCCGGGACCTTCGTGCTGTCTCCAGTTGGAACCCCCCCCAACCGGGCCTGGTCTGCAGAACCATGTCCTCCCAGTTTCCCTCACACTCCTCTCTCTGTTTGCCATGTGTCACCGAGCCGTTGATTGCCACAACCCTGGGAGGTAGGGACCACTGTGGTGTGTGAGCTTCCGGGACGCTGTAACAAAATGACCCCAAATGTGGTGGCTCAAAACAACACAAATTTGTTATCTTACAGTTTGGGAGGTCAGAGGTCCACAATGGGCTAAAATCAAGATGTTTGTGGGGCTCAAGGCCCTGGAGGAGAACCCATCTCCTTGCCTTTTGTAGTTTCTAGAAGCTGCCTGCACTCCTGCAACATCGTTCTGACACTTGCTCCCCTCCTGCCTTCCTCTTCTGCACTTCAAGACCCTCGTGTTACACTGGTCCCACTCAGAATTCCGGATGGTCTTCCTATCTTAAATCGTCTGATTAGCAACCTTAATTCCATCTTTGCCGCATAACAGAATGTATTCACAAGTTCCAGGGATCAGGGCATGGACTTCTATGGAGGTGTCATTCTGCTGACCACATGCAATCATCACTGCTTTTTTACACATGTGGAAACATCGGCATGAGAAAGTCAAGGGTTTGCCCAGCATCACCCAGCTCTTAAGGGAGGAGCAGGATTCACACCCAGGTAGAGACGGTCTCCTCCCGCCCCCGAAGCACCTGCTTCTGTCAGGGAGCATGGACTCAGTACTGGTTAAAATGAACCTTGATCTCCTGGAGAAAACTGACCCGTGGTAAACAGTCCTATGCCTGGAGCTCTGAAGGGCGGGATCACCCTCCGCTCTCCATGCTAGCTGGGGACCCTCTCTTCCCCACTGAACTTACAGTTTCTTGAGTACAGGGGCTGTCAGATTTCTGCCTATGTATCCCCAGGACCCAGCCCTGTACCTATGATGTGATGGATGCTTAGTATATGTTTGCTGAGTAAATAAGAAAATGCATAACCAGATTGGTCCTGGAACTTTAGCACCAATGGATTCTACTTACGAGGTTTTTTTTTTTTTTTTTTTTTTTGGATGAACTCAACTGAAGACTTTACAGGTCTCTTTCTGGGTTCCAAAACCTTGGCTAACAGTGCCTGTGGATGATATTCCTTCACTCTTCTCTGTCCATCTCTAGACCTGGATTTCAGCTCCAAAGGTCTGCTTCTGGGACAGTCATTCCACAGCTCTATAGGGTCTGTACCTCCACATCCAGTTCATGTCCTTTCCCTAGCCTGGACCCTCCTGTAGGGGACATGCTCCCTGAAAGGAGGTGCAGGTGAGGCTGCCATGGAACCGAGATGGCAACAGGGCCACTCCCATGCTCCAAAGCCTCTGCTGTTCAGAGGCCACAGGGTGTCCTTGGCAATTCCCATGCCATCCTTGGGGCCTTGGTAATCGGGACTTGTTCTCAGAATTGCACAGAAGGCTTGGGATGCTAATAGAGCAGTATTAGTGGTACCCTGGGGTTACCAGCCGTAGCAGAGCAAAGTAGTTAAGGCTGAAGGGTTTGTAGCAGTGGTTGTAAAAATTCATTGTCAGCAATAGCTTGGCAAAATCCTACTAGGGGAGGAAGACCTATAGGGACGGGTGACCCCCTGGCCTCTCTGGGGGAGGGTGCTACAGCTGTGTCCACAAGGATCTTTTAAAATACAGCAATTTTTTATTTGCAATACATTGAGTTACATTTTCTTAGGCCATGATTCTTGACAATGCTGAGGATTTGTTGTAGCCAGATGTCCGTTGGATGTCTCACCCTCTCATGGAACTCCACCTGTGTCCAGCATGCCTGCCTGGCTCACTGTCCCTCAAAGCTCTTTCCTCTTTATACATGCCTCTTTGCTTCTGCCATTTTACCACTTGGAATGACATGCCCTTCATATCCTCGGGATGCCCTTCCCTTCCTTCAGATGCCTGTCCCATTTTGGGGATGCTCTTTCTATCCTTGGGGCACCCTTCCCATTTTTTGGAATGCCCCTCCCATCCTTGGGTCACCCCTTTTCATCTTAGGGGACACCCTTCCCATCCTTGGGGCACCCTTTCCCATCCTTGTGATGCCTTTCTCATCCCTGAGACATCCCTCCCCTTCTTCGGGATGCCTTTTCCTTCCTTTCCTTGGGACACCCATCCTCATGATTTATCATCTTAACTTTTCCACACTCACCTCCTTCCCAGGCATCCAAGGCAACCCCTTTTGCCTCTAAAGTTTGGCTGCCTTTTGGTCCTGTTCAATAGGAACCTGGGTGCCCTGCCTCTGTCCTGGGTGCAAACTTTCTCATCCCTCCATAGGCATGTATTTTGCTGAAGTCATCCCCACGGCCCCCAGCTCGGTGCTGCACGTGGTGGGCTGCACACACTGTGGAATTCTGGTTGACTTTGCTCTTTCTTCTTATACCTCCTCTATCCCTTGAGACTGTGAGCCCCTCAAGAGCAGGCGCTGCCCTTTCATGAGAATCCTCATACCCAGCTTTTGTCCATCTTCCTCTCCTAGCCCGAGCACTGCTGCCTTGCCGTCGTCTGTGTATGCTCTATCTCCCACACTAGGCTGAGCTCCTCAAGCACAGAGATTGTCTATTCAACTTTAATTCCATAATTACAAAGACAACAATCATATCATACTTGCCAAGTGCCAGATGCAATCCTGCATGCTTTACACATATTAACTCGTTTAATCCTGATCACCACCTGGTGAGATAACGGTGATGACTGCTCTCTTCTGCAGATACAGTACAGACTAGCACGGGGAGATTATGCGTTTTGCCCCCAGGTCATGGCTAGCAAGAGATAATGCTTCAGCCCCAAATGAGTCTGCCTCAGAATCCAAGCTCTCGCCCTCATCGCTATGCCACTTTTCACAACCTTGCATGGTGCCTGGAACGGGCAGGCGTTCCGGAATATAATTGGTGAATGAATGAGTGAATGAATGGAGTGCTGGTTCAGAGTGGCTTCTCCTGAGAGCCCTGGAGTGATTGGGCCAGATTTGGAGTCCACGAGGGAGAACCCAGGGTTTCTTTGACTACAAGAGTTGTCACAGGATGGCCCAGGTCAAGTTAGCACTGAGCAGTGGGTTTGATCTTCCCGACGAAGGTGTCATTTACCCCACTGAGGAGCCTGCAGCCCAGGGAGCTTCAGCAGCCTGCCTAGGATCACCCCAAAGGGAAGCAGCAGAGCCAGGACTGTTTTATTCCCAGGAAATATGCCTGTCTTCCAGATTCCTAAGCCTAGGTAGAGCCCAGCCTCCCACTAACAGGGCTCAAGGAAAGTTAATTGTCTGAGACTATAGGAGCAGTTCCTTAGCCAACCCATCACTGAAACCTTGGGCAGAGAGGACAGGCGGCTTCCCCAAGTCCTAGGGCTGGCCTCTGCTACAGTGCAGAACTTGAACGCTTGGTCTGTTGGTACAACCTCCAAACCCAGCACCTTCTAGGGTGTCCACTGGGTTTCCACCAGAGAATTATAGTCCTCAAGACTCAGGACTCACCCTCTTGGTTAAGTTGTACTTGGGTCATGATTACTGTGAGCATCTGATCTTCTAGCACAAGCCACGGTGGTAGGAAGCGCTGGCCGGGCGCTGTGGCTCACGCCTGTTATCCCAGCACTTTGCGAGGCTGAGGCGGGTGGATCACAAGGTCAGGAGTTGGAGATGAGCCTGGCCAATATGGTGAAACCCTGTCTCTACTAAAAATACAGAAATTAGCTGGACATGGTGGTGGGTGCCTGTAGTCCTAGCTACTTAGGAGGCTGAAGCAGGAAAATCGTTTGAACCCGGGAGGCGGAGGTTGCAGTGAGCTGAGACCATGCCACTGCTTTCTAGTCTCTTTTCACAGCCTCACTGCTGCAGCAGGGTGAGGACATTGGTACCCAGCACTAGCAACCCCACAGCCAGTAGAGAGGTCACTGTGCACCCCCTTCCCAATCCAGTTCCCTGGAGGCTTCTTTATCTCAGGAATGGTCGCCTCTACCCTTCTACCCAGATGGAGAAGCCTCTGGGCAACAGAGCGAGACTCTGTCTCAAAAAAGAAAAGGAAGGGAGGAAGGGAGGAGGGTGGGAGGGAGGGAGGAAGGAAGGAAGGAAGGAAGGAAGGAAGGAAGAAAGAAAGGAAGGAAATTGTCCAGAGAGGTGGGGAAGGCCAGCTTGGCATTAAACGTTTAGGAAGGAAACAAGGGCAGGGCATTTAGAGCTTGCATTGGTTCCAAAGGGGAGGCAGAGGGGATGCTGTGTTCATGAGGGACCATGTCTCCTGGCTGACAACTGAGCCTGGTTGGGGGGGTCTGGCCTTGAGGGAAAGATCCGCCCCCACCTCCTTCACTCACACACAAGGTGATCTCCTGAAGTTGCAGCTCCTGGGAAAAGGGAGAGAAAAAACTAACAAGGCTGATCAGCAGCTGGGCGTGTGTGTGCGTGCGTGTGTGTGCTTGTGTGCACGTACATATGCGCGCGTGTGTGTGTGTGCATGTGCATGACGTCAGCTGTGATCGGAGCTGGATCTGAGGCTAGTTTGTAAACAAATGTAACCAAGGGGGACAGACCAATTAATCGATACTGGATTTAAAAGTATCCATTCATGTAACAAATATCTGTTACACCTACATCTAAATTAATAGATATTACGTAAATATTCATGTAATACATATCTATTGATGTATTCGCTGCTGTTCTAGGGGCTGAAGGGACAGGAGTAAAAAATCACAGATAGAAGTCCTTGCCTTTATGGGGCTTCCATTCCTGAGGGGTGGGCAGACAGGAAGTGAGCGGTAATGTTAAGAAGGGATAGGGCCCGTGAAGGCCAGGAAGAAGCCAGCAGGTCTGGAAAGTGGCACTGGGGTGGTCAGGGAGGTGACATTTGGAAGGGGGCAGGACAGAGGAGCCCAGGGACCCCTGAGAGCAAGGCCCCGATGAAGGGTGGGGTTGGGCATATGTGGAGAGGAGGCTGGAGCTCGGGAGAGCCAGCAGCCCGTCCGAGCAGGGCTTTGCAGGCTGCAGTGCGGACTCTGGATTGACTGCATGTGAGTGGCAGTCACTGAAGGCTTTGAGCCAGGTAGTGGCGTGATCCGATTTATGCATTAAATCAATCCCTCTGGCTGCCATGTGAGTCTGAGACTCGGGGAGCAGAGGGGAGCAGGCACACCTTCGAGGAGGCTGTGGTCCGGGCCAGAGCCGGGGGTGGTGCTGGCAAGGGTGATGGCAACATGGGTGGTGAGCAGCAGTTGGTCAAGGTGCGTTTTTCGGGTGGAGCCAGCAGGATGTTCCCAGCTGATGGACCGAATGATGATTCCAAGGTTTGGGGTCCGAGCAGCTGGGTGAAGGGTAGAGGCGATCATTCCTGAGATGAAGAAGCCTCTGGGGAACTGGATGGGGAAGGGGGTGCACAGTGACCTCTCTACTAGCTGTGGGGTTGCTAGCGGTGGGTACCGGTGTCCTCACCCTGGTGCAGCAGTGAGGCAGGAAGCTGGTGGTTGGGCCCCCAGCCCACCACGTCTGGAGCCCAGGGGCTCCTCTCTCACCCTCCTTACAGTCATCATTGTCTCAACCTAAAGAAAGACCCGAGCCACCTCGTGTACCCACTTCCATTGCCAACGACCGCCTGCTGGCCCAGGGTGTGTTCTCTGGAGAGTTCTGCTCAGACATTGGGAAGGTGTCTGGGGGTGCTGACCGGGAGAAAGTGGAGGATGGAGAGGCCCCATCCTATGCAACCAGGTCCATCAGCCTCCAAGGTGGTGGTGTTGCCCCACAGTAGCAGGGCCATGAGGCAGTCACCTGTTCATTCACATGGCACACCTGCCCTGGACACCTTGCCATGTGTTGACACTAGACACCTGTCCTCTGCGTCCCGGTCCAGGGAGAAAGAGATCACAAGGCACCATTACAAGGGAGCGCGCCGGGTGTTTGATGGTGCTGGGAGGCTCCCTGGGGGGAAGTATCTCAGATGAAAGATAAAGGACAAGTAGGTACTGGCCAGAGTGGGGGTGGAGGGACAGATGGAAGACACATCAGTCATGGGGCTGAGGACACAGAGGGGATCAATGACAGGAAGATGTTGATGCCCCTTCTCCAGCAAGGTGAGCATCATATGCTTAGATCATCACTCACTCATTCATTCATTCATTCATTCATTCAGTCTTTACAGACTGCCTGCTGTGTACCTAGCACTAGGTTCATTACGGAGATGAGACCAGGACGGACATGGTCTTCCTCCCTGCAAAGCTCGGAGAACAGTTGGGTAGGCAATACACAAGTCACTACACAAATAGGAGTGTCGTTGGGAAATGCAGTGTATGCTAAGAAGGAAAAGGTCTGGGTGATCAGAGGGAGGCTGGCATGAGAGGAAGGGAGGGTGGGGCTGGGGCGGGGTGCCATCAGTATGTGGGGGTGGATGGAGTGGCTGGGAAGAGGAGCGCTCCAGGCAGAGAAAGCAGGGCATGATGCAGGCCAGTGGTTACTAAACCCTGTCTGCAGACCCCAGGATTCTACACAGGTAACTGAGCACTCACAGCAGGTAGTGGATAGGACAAGGTAGGGAGTGAGGGAAACAGCAAAACAGGTAGATAGGCTGTGGACCCCACCCTCACCCCCACTTAGATGAGGACAACTGCCCTTACCTCTGTTTTATCTGTTGGGGCCCTCCACAGGATTTTATGGGGACTGAGTCTAAAACCATTTGAACAGCTCTGATTTGGGAGAAGACCATGCCTGGGCAGAACGCCCGAGGTCTTACCCACCTGCACTTTAGGCCCCAGAACTGTCCATCCGTCCCAGCTACAATCGGAGCATCTCTACCATAGAGAGTCTCTGTGGGTGCCCGCCTGGCCCTACATGTCCAGGGTGCTGGCCCACCCACGGGAGCTGGCCCGGGGCACTCCTCCTTCCCCATGGGCCGTCGGGTTGGCCGTGGAAAGCCTGGCATGTGTTGTCAAGGGGGCAGCTGGGGCTCTGCCTGCCCTGTCCCTGAGCCCTTGCAGGCTGGGAAATGCCCAGGGAGGAGAGAGCCGCTGCGGAGGGTCAGACCCCCGACACAGAGTGCGGGGGGGCGGGGGGCAGGGCACTGGCCAGGCCCCAGCCAGGCTCACCTTTCCTGGAAGACAGGCTGGGCGGGAAGCGGTGTTTCCAGTAAAAAGGCGTAGCCCCCGCTGGGCACATGAGGAGGAGAGCTTTCGGAGCTCCTCGGCCCTAATGAATGCTGTGGAGAGCTGTTTACAGCTAAGTGAGCTGTAATGGCTTTCTGTGGTCATTAGGCATAGGCTGCTTGGAGTGCCTGGGGGGCCACTGGGCTGGACTCCCACACGCTCCCCCGGGACCCAGATTGATGGGCTCAGGGTTGGGCCTGGGTGGGCCACCGAGCTCCCTGAGTGGCCAAGAGTGGCCTGTGGGCATTGGGAAGGTCGGTGAACTTGACCTATCTCCTGGCCATGGGGTTGCCAGCGCCGGGTACCAGTGAGGCAGGAAGCTGGCAGTGGGGCCCACAGCCCACCACGCCTGGAGCTCAGGGGCTCCTGACATGCTCTGTAGCCTCATTATTGCCTTGACACAAAGAGAGACCCGAACTGAGCGCAGTGGCTCACATCTGTAATCCCAGCACTTTGGGAAGTGGGCAAGTCACCTGAGGTCAGGAGTTCGAGACCAGCCTGGCCAACATGGTGAAACCCCGTCTGTAGTAAAAATATAGAAATTAGCCAGACGTGGTGTCATGCACCTGTAATCCCAGCTACTCGGAGGCTGAGGCAGGAGAACTGCTTGAACCCAGGAGACGGAGATTGCAGTGAGCTGAGATCGTGCCACTGCACTCCAGCCTGGGTGACAGAGTGAGACTCCACCTTAAAAAAAAGAGAGAGAGACCTGAGCCACCTCCTGCAACCACTTCCATTACCCAGCCAACTCCTGCCAGCCAGAGTACATTCTCCAGAGTTTTGCCCAAACATTGGGAAGGTCCCAGCAGCCACTCAGGACCACACCAGGGCTCACAATAGCCACCCTTGACCCCAGGCTGTGGGCTGGGGCAGAGAAGGAGAGCAGGAACCCTAAAGGGGGCACAGAGCATCTGGGGTCAGCCACGTCCCTGCAGGCCTGGGAGGACCTTTTCTGGCTAAATTCGATTCAGTCGAGGGAGGGGCAGGAAGAACATAGGAATGGGTAGAAGATGGGCCCCTCTGAAGGGCTCCGGTGTTTAAGACGGACCTGGCTTTGAAATGAGTTCTGCCACTGGCAAGGACATGACCGTCTCTGGGCCTCAGCCTTCCCGTCTATAGACTAGAGCTAAAGCAGTGCTCCTTGTGGGTGGTTGTGAGATGGCGGTGAGCTGATGTGCGTTCAGTGCCTCGAGGGTAGTCAGTGCGTGGTGGAAGGTAGCAGCATGACCATCATCAGCCCCACCATCAACACCATCACAAGAGAGGTGCTGGGTGGGTCCCCCTCTTTTTAGTTTTGTGCTAATCTAGTGACAAATGGCAAAGCGGCACCAGCTACTCAACTGGCCAGCAGAGGGAGCTGCCCCACCCACCCTCCCGTGCACCTGGAGGCTCCTTATTGAGCATCTGCTCTGTGCTGGGATTTGGGAAAACACAGCCAGGAGCTCACAGAACCTGTGGGTCCTGTGGTTTCTGGACCTGGTGCAGGGGTGGAGGAGATGCATGTTGAGGCCGGGCTGCGCTTAGGAGGCAGGGGTGTAAATGGGGAGGAAAGAGGAGGAGAGATGGCAAGGCTAGGTCCCTGTATCCGCTGAGCTCAGCAGTCCCAGTCCCTCCTCAAGACTGTGGGGCTGTCCCAAGGGGCTCTGGGGAGAGTAATGGGGCCGCCTGACTCTCTTCCTTCCTCAGCCAAAGCCTGGAAGAGTTAAGGCCCTGAGGTCCTGCTCCTCATCCTTCACCCGGAGTAAGTGTCCCGCATCCACGGCTGCAGCCTCCTGTAACTCAGGACCTGCTGCAGAGAGGCTCTTCGGCAGCTTTTATCACCCCCATATCTTCTGGACCTGAGAATGGTGACAGCGGTGCAGCTCCTAGAGCTAAGGAAAAGACAAGGGAGGAAGGGTACGGGCTTACAGATCAAGGCTCGGAGCTCCGTGCCGAGGACCTCTCAGAGGTTCTCACCGCCCACCTACCAGAGTGAGTGGGATTGACCCAGTTTTCTTCTCTTGTCTGATCTTTCTCAGAATGCAGCCTAGTATACAATACTGACTTTCAATCCACATCACACGGAGGGACTGGAAACAAAAAATTCCAATGCCTGGACCCAGCCCTGACTAATTCCGATTTAATTCGCTGGGAGTGGGGATTGTTTTTTGAGAGCCCTCCCCACCCCCGTCCCTCACCATGTGATTCCAGTGTGCTGCCAGTGTTAATAGGCACGAAAACAAAATAACATGGGGCCGGGCACAGTGCCTCACACCTGTAATCCCAGCCCTTTGGGAGGCTGAGGTGGGCAGATCACCTGAGGTCAGGGGTTTGAGACCAGCCTGGCCAACATGCTGAAACCTTGTCTCTACTAAAAATACAAAAATTAGCTGGGTGTGGTGGCATGTACCTGTAATCCCAGCTACTCAGGAGACTGAGGCAGGAGAATCACTTGAACCTGGAAGGGGGAGGTTGCAGTAAGCTGAGATTATGCCATTGCACTCCATCCTGGGTGACAGAGTGAGACTCCATCAAAAAAAAAAAAAAAAAAAAAAAAAAAAAAAAAAAAAAAAAAAAAAAAAAAAAAAAAAAAAAAAAAAAAAGAAAAGAAAGAAAGAAAGAGTGAAAGAAAGAGAAAGAGAGGAAAAAAAGAAAGAAAGAAAGAACATGGGCTTTGGAATTAGGCTTTCAACCCCGGCTCTACCTCTTAGTACTAACTGTGTTATCTTAGGTGAGTTGCTCAGTATCTCTGAAACTTAGTGCTGATTTTGTTTTTTAAAAATTAACACTAAGTGAAACAACTTGGAGACAAGAGTTCCTGGTTCTTGCGGTTACTGTGCATGTAAATGAAGAAAATATACACAAAGGCTGTTAGCACATAGTAGGTGCTTTTTCAGCCTTTGCCCCCTGTGTGTGCTTTTTAGGGAGATGATGGGAATATGATCATGTGATGTATCACAAAAGTACATGAAACCCGCAGAGAGGTGGACCCTGCTGTCCAGCAATTTGGAGATAAAGTGTGATCCTTCCTTCTGCAGTCGCCTGTTAAAGACTTTTCTCCTTGTATTTATCCTGCTTGGGGTTCATTGAGCCTCTTGAATCTTCACTTTGTCTTTCTCCAAATTTGGCTAATTTTCCCTCCTTATTCCTTCCACTACTTTTTATGTCTTCGTTCACTCTTGACTCTTCCTAGGACTTCATTTACCACATAATGTTAGACCTTCATCTCCAGTCTGAGGCCCTGGGTTTTGCTTTTTTTAAGTCCTTTCTGTCTGTTCTTCAGATTGGAGATTTTCTATTGATCTGTCCTCACGTTCATCGACTCTTCTGTTCTCTTCAATCTGCTGTTGTATCTATCCAATAAGTTTTTAATTTCAGATCTCGTATTCAGATTGGCTTAGTCCATTTTGCATTGTTATAAAGGAATACCTGAGGCTGGATAATGTATAAAGAAAAGAGGTTTAGTTGGTTCACTGTTCCGTAGGCTGTACAAGAAGCATGGTAACAGCATCTGCTTCTAGTGCGGGGCTCCAGAAGCTTCCACTCATTGGCAGAAAGAAAAGAGGGAACAGGTGTTTCACATAGAGAAAAAGAGAGAGCACACGAGAGAGAAGGGAGAAGGTGCCAGCTCCTTTACACAACCAGGTCTCTTGTGAACTAACAGAGCAAGAACTCACCTATTACCATGGGAAGGGCATCAAGGGATCTGCCCCCGATCCAGACACCTCCCCCAGGCCCCACTTCTAACATGGAGGGTTTGGAAGGGACACACATCGAAACCATATCATTCCACCCCTGACCCCCTAAATTTCATGTCATTTTCACATTGTAAAATATGATCATTTTTTCTCAATAGTCCTCTAAAGTCTAAACTCATTTGAATATCAACTCAAAAAGTCTAACATCTCATTTGAGACTCAAGGCCAGTTGTTTTGAATTTATGAATGTGTAAAAGCCAAACCAAGTGATTTACTGTCAAGATACAATGGTGGTACAGGCATGAGGTAAACATTTTCATTTCAAAAGTGAGAAATCAGCCAAAAGAAAGAAATGACACACCCCATACAACTCTGAAAGCAGCGCAGACGTTAAACCTTAAAGCTCTAAAATCATCTCCCTTGATTCCATGCCCCGTATCTTGAGCACACTGGCATGAGGGGCAGGCTCCCCAGGCCTGGGCAGCTCTACCCCTCTGGCTTGTAGGGTGCAGCCCCCTGGCCATTTTTAATGGATTGCAGTCTAGTGTCTGTGGCTTTTTATGTTGAGGTCGTAAGCTGTTGGTGGCTGTACTGTGCTGAGGTCTGGAGGGTGGTGACCTCATTTCCACAGCTCTACCAGGCAGTCTCCCAGTGAGGACCCTGTGGGAGCTTCAACCCCACATTTTTGCTTGACACTGCCCTACCAGAGGCCCCTGTGGGGGCACCACCCCTGTGGCAGGCTTTGTCTGGGCACCCAGGATTTTTCATACATCTTCTGAAATCTAGGTGGAAGCTGCCCAAGCTCTTTCGTATTCAGCGTGCCTGTAGGCTTCACACCATGTGGAAGCTGCCAAGTCTTATGGCTTATGCCCCCTGAAGTGGAGGCCTGAGTGGTGCCTAGGGTTCTCTGATCCCTGGCTAGGGATGCAGGGAGCAGTCTCCTGGGGCTGCAGAGGGCAGCAGGGGTCCAGGCGTGGCCCCCAAAGCCATTTTTTTAGGCCTCTGTCATGGGAGGGATTATCCCAGAGACTTTTGAAACTCTTCCAGGTCTTTTTCCCATTGTCTTTGTTATTAGCGCTTGACTCCCTTTTAGTCATGGAAATTTCTCTAGCAGGTAGCTATTTTACAGGTGCCTTAGATTTCTCACCTGAAAGGCTCTTTTGTTCTCTGCCTCATGGACAAGTTATAAATTCTCTAAATTTTTACACTCTGCCTTGTTTTCAAATTATAAGTTTTTAATTTAAGTCATGTTTTTGTTCTCATATCTAGTCGTAGGCAGTTAGAAGCACCCAGGCCACATCTTGTTGTTTAGAAATTTCTTTCGCCAGATATCTTGAGTTATTACTTGGAATTTAGTCTCTCACAAAGCCCTAGGCCATAGACACAATGTAGCCCAGATTTTTATTAAGGCATAACCAGGGTGACCTTCATTTCAGTTTTCAATACATGTTTTATTTTCCTCTGAAACTTCATCAGCCTGGCCTTTGCTCTCTATATTTCTATCAGCACTTTGGTTACAACCATTTACCTAGTTGCTAAGAAGTTCTGAACTTTTTGTCATGTTTTTGTCTTTTTGTGAGCCCAAGAAACTCTTCCAACTGTTGTTCATTACCTAATTTCAAAGCTGTTTCAATATTTTCAAGTATCTTTATGGCAACACCCCATTCTCAGTACCAATTTTCTGTACCAGTCTGTTTGCATTGCTGTCAAGGAATACCTGGGACTGGGTTATATAGATATAGATATAGATATAGATATAGATATAGATATAGATATAGATATAGATATAGATATATACACACACGCACACACACACACACACACACACACACACATATATATAAAGAGTTTTATTTGGCTTGTGGTTCTAGAGGCTGTACAAGAAGCATGGTGTTGGCATCTGTTTCTGGTGAGGTCTCAGGAAGCTTCCACTCATGGCAGAAGGTGAAGGGAGACCAGACGTGTCAGATGGAGAAAGAAGGAGCAAGTTAGAAGGCAGAGGGTGCCAGCTGTCTAACAGAACAAGAACTCACTCACTAGCAGGGGAAGGGCACCAAGCCATTCATAGGGGAGCCCCCGTTACCCAAACACCACCTGCCAGACTCCACCTCTAACACTGGAGATCACTTTTCCACATGAGATTTGGAGGAGATAAATATCTGAACCACATTACAAATCTAGAATTTTTATTTGTTTTTTTTTTTATGCTTTTTATTTTCCTGCTGAGATTTTCTATGTGTTCATTCATTATGACTATATTTTTCTTTATGTCCTTGAGGATAGTTCTAATAGCTGTTTTAAAACAATCTGTATGGATTGCCTTTCTATTGCATAGGGATCGCATTTTTCTGTTTCTTCATATGCCTAGAAATTTTGGAGTGTATCCTGGATGTCATGAATGACATATCTTTTAGCAAACAGGTAACTTCACTGCACTCAAACTCCAACCTTGCTCTCCCCTGTGACTGGCAGTAGCAGAAATCTCCGTTCAGTCCTTCTAGCCTTTGCTGGGCTGCTTGGGATAGGCCCTATGCATGCATATTTCTGAGATCAGTCTAAGGTTTGGGTAGAATTTATATGCAGAATTTAGGTCTCCTCCCTCTAGCTGTCCTCTTTCTGGGATTCCCACCCTCAATTTCCAACTGTTGTGGTTGCCCCAAACTCTGTCCTCTAGTTGTTTAAGTCAGTAAGACTGTGGGTTTTCTATCCAGATTTAGCCTCCCCACTTGGCAGGAGCTACAGCCTGACCTCAAACAAATAGCCATAAATGTGGGAAGTTCAGCCAGTGCCATTTCTGTCATCTAAGCATTGACTTCCCTCTAGTGTCCGCCTGCCTTTGGTCATTCTCCAGTGCCTCAGGCAGTTGTTTATTGCTATCTGGGGAAAGGGTTGATCTGACAGCAGCCACTGCACCCTTAACCAGATGCCCAAAGCCCAGCTGTTGACTCTTTTGTTTTGCTTTTTTTTTCAGACAGAGCCTCACTCTGTTCCCCAAGCTGGAGTGCAGTAGCCTGATCACAGTTCACAGCCTCAAGCTCCTGGGTTCACTCAATCCTCCCACCTCAGCCTTCTAAGTAGCTGGGACTACAGGCATGTGCCACCACACCCAGCTACTTTTTTATCTTATGTTTTGTAGAGATGGGGTCTCATTATGTTGCCCAGGCTGGCCTTGAATCCCTGGCCTCAAGCGATTCTCCTGCCTTGGCCTCCCAAAGTGTTGGGATTACAGGTGTGAGTCACCGCACCCAGCCAGAAATGTCTTTAACTTGTGAATTCCCTAAGATATTTGAGCTATAACGTGATTTATAAAAATTAGTTTTGTCTGATGTTTCTGGGGGACCACATTTCTAGTTTGAAGAGAAGTTGATGGTGACTCACTTCATATCCCAAGCCTTGATGGAGGCCATAAGCCTCCTCCGTGGTGCGTGCCTGTCCAGCTTCCTCTCTAGCAATGGCCTGAGGACCAGGGTGGGGCGGCTGGCAGTGGAGCTGTATCTGAATGCCACTGTCCTTCCCCTCCCCTGCCTTGCTCCTCCCTTCCATTAATGGTTTCAATTGCCCAGGTCCAAGTCAAACTGCCTGGGCTGGTATTCCAGCTTCAGCCCAGCCCTGCAGCCTCGGGTGCTTCTGTGTGCCTCCATTTACCCAACATCAAATGGGGAAAGAGGTCTACCTGCCTCATAGGGATGCTGCCAGGATGAAATGAGTTCACACATCTTAGTAAAGCTTGCAAAATGCTCGGACACGGCATTTCCAGCAGCCTGTGGCGCCTTTTGCACAGAATGCCTTGGTGGTTATTTTTCTTTCTTACTCCTTTCTCTGCGCTCAGCTTCTCTCTCCCTTTTCCCCAGTCTTTCTGTCTATCCCGGGTCTCATCCTCATCTCCCCATCCTCATCCTTGTCCAGCAGCCTGGACAGACACTCAGAACCACCTCCCAGCCCCCTCCCACGCCTGCCTCCTTCTCACCAAACCTCCTGTCTCTCTCTCCTTTGAGGAGCGTCTGGCCTCACGTTCCCCCAGATTCCACATAGCTGTTCTTCTCTTGTTGTCACCTGGCCTAATTCCTGGAGGGAGGTGGGAGGAACAGGGAAGTGAATTAGATCTAAAAAGAGAACAGATGCAAGACCAAGCCCAAAATTTTAGGGGAGTGGCCCCAAAATTCAGTGATCGAACAAACAATATTTGAATGTCATATTTTTGCAATGCAAATTAATGCAAAAATTCCACAAGGAACAAAATATCAAAGCATCTGATAAAGACGGGAACCATCCCGGTGCTTTGGAGGCTCTCCCTGCTGCAGCCCTGTTGGTGTGTGCCTTTTTGTAACGTTTTGATGGTGTTGATTCCAAATTTTTTGCTTTGATTTGGATCCTTTAAAATACTATATTAAGATTTTATTTATCTTTTTTTTTTCTTTTTGAGACGGAATCTCGCTCTGTGGCCCAGGCTGGAGTGCAGTGGCGTGATCTCGGCTCACAGCAAACTCTGCCTCCTGGGTTCAAGCAATTCTCCTGCCTCAGCCTCCCAAGCAGTTGGCATTACAGATGCCCACCACCACGCAAGGCTAATTTTTGTATTTTTAGTAGAGATAGAGTTTCGCCATCTTGATCATGCTGGTCTCGAACTCCTGGCCTCAGGTGATCCACCTGCCTCAGCCTCCCAGAGTGTTGGGATTACAGACGTGAGCCACTGTGCCCAGCCTAAAATGTTATTTATCTTGATGACTAAGATTTTTGATAGCCCCTCCTTTAAATGTTGCACACAGTCTCTCATTCGACTCCCTTCACCCAGCCCTGGAACAGAGTCCTTGAGAGCAGAGACTCAATTCAGGGGAGGCCAGTGCAGAAGTCTACGCAGTGCTTCCCACGCTCGGGCCACTGGACTTGCTCCTGGTCTAGGCTCGTGGCCGATGGAGGCCATTGGAGGCCAGACCTGAGCCACGTACAGGGAGAAGGTGGTCCGTGACACAGTGATCTGCAGTGCCCCCACACTGACCCTGTGTCATGCCTCCCAGGGCCCAGGACAACACCACACAGTGTGGCCTGAAGAAGAAAGCTGACTGCTCCTTCTCCGTGGCAGCACAGAGAACCACGGCTTCTTGGCCATGACTCCGCCGCCACATCACCATTTGTGGTCCTCCCAGGTGGCCCTGTGCTGACGTCTTCTCTCCCTACCCCGGCCGGTTTCAGAGACTCTCCTCTCTACCTCCCACTTCCCCTGGGTCTCATCATCATCTGTGCTGAGGCCAGGCCTCGGGCTGACCACGGATCGGGTGGTTGATGTGGGTGGAAGACACTCGGCCCTGCCAGCCCCGTCACTGCCTCCCTTTCACACCCACCACAGCCCTTTCCAGACTCAAAATAGCTCCCTCCGCCCCTCCCTTGGCCTCATCTCGGGCACAGCTAGAAATGCCAAGTTGTGGAGTCTTGGGTGGAGCACTGGCCAGGTCCCCAAAAGCTTAGATGGAGTGACCAGGAGCAAGGCTGGGTCTCTCCTGTTTCCTGTACCTGTGAGTAGTGGGGGGAGGAGAGGGGCCTGATTGTGCTGTGCCTAGCCAGGGTGGCATGAGCAGGGATGTGCCTGCCCCAGTGGCACACCCCACACGCCCCACTTCCTGACCTCACAGGGGATCCTGTCTCCTGCCACAAGTCCTTGCTGGCCCAGACGCCACCCACTGGTTGAGGAGCCTGTGTGTTCCTGAATGAGGATCAGGAGGGGTGGGCACCAGCGGCTCCGCACGGTGCATGTACACCTGAGATTTGACCAACCCTCACAGTGGCCCTGTAAGGAGGGCGTGTGGTCCCCAGGGCTCCTCACAGGTATGTGGGTTCTTGGATTTTGAAGTTCTGTATTTACACAGCTGGTCAACGACTGCTGTCCTGACATCTCTGGAACGTTCCATGTTCCATACCTAAAGGGTTAATTCAGCCAGGCGAGGTGGCTCACGCCTGTGATCCCAGGACTTTGGGAGGCCGAGGCAGGCAGATCACTTGACATCAGGAGTTCGAGACCAGCCTGGTCATGATGAAACCCCATTTCTACTAAAAATACAAAAATTAGCCTGGCATGGTAGTGCATGTCTGTAATCCCAGCTACTCAGGAAGCTGAGATAGGAGAATCGCTTGAACGTGGGAGGTGGAGATTGCCGTGAGCTGAGATCGCGCCATTGCACTCCAGCCTGGGTGACAGAGCAAGGCTCCATCTCAAAAAAATAAATAAAATAAAATAAAATAATAAAGCGTTAATGCAAGGCACAGCCGGTTAAAGAGGAGCCTCCAGCCCTGCAGCCCAGCCGTCATTCCCGTGAATGTTTCTGGTTATTCAGTCTTTCTAACAGCACCTTGTCTGTCATTTATTCTTGTGGTTTTTGGTGGTGGCACTAGGAGTGACTGCGTCCTTTCAGTGAGGAACCTGAGGCTGTAAGAGCTTAGGCAGTTTGCCCTCAGCTGGATTTGAACCTGGCTGTGTGTGGGTCCTCCATAGTCCACTGCCTGTCTCAGCAGGGCCAAGGCAGGACCCTTGGGGCATAGACCCACTTCCTGTGGTGTGATGGCCCGGAAGAACCCCCAGCCCATCTTGCCGTCCCTCTCGGGGGTGACTGCCGCTGAGCCCAGCAGGCCTAAAGAGGCAGAAGAAATGCCATGACAACCAGCTTGTGGCCAGCCCTGTGGGGGATCAGGCCAGGGACTAAAGTCTTTGAGTTGCCTCAGCCCCTCCTTTCTCTCGCCCTATCTTGCCAAGGTTTTTTGTGGCATTATGATTCTAGAACACAGGCGTTAGGGGCACTTGTCTCTGGCAGGACAGGGAGGTAGGAAAGAAAGAAAGGGGGAGAGTCCCACCTTAACTGTCCCATTCTGTTCAGGCTGCAGACCTGGCCATGGGGCGGCCCTTTGGAGGCTGGAGAGCAGCCATAATATTATGGTGGCATGTGCAGTATGGGGCAGTGGGGGCAGGGAGCAGAGTGGGGAGGGGCCGATGGACAGAGCCTGCCCCAGACCGTCCTCTTCAAGGTTTACTGCTCTTATCTTGGTGTTCTTCTCATTCGCCTCTCTCATTCTCCACGTTGGCAGAAAGTTCTCATTCTCAAGAGCCCACAGAAAGAATTATAATACACATTACAATGTAATTATTATATCATCTCTTCCATTCATCAACTCCTTGCTTCGTGTCAACTGTCTTGCATACATTATACTATTTAATCCTCATTGCCACTCCATGGCGCATGTATCACCATCATCTCTCCATGACCAGCGAGGAAACCCAAGGCTCAGAGAGGCTAGTTTTCCCAGAGGCAGGCAGGAAGGGTGTCACTCTGCCCCACTGGCTGGAACAAATACTTTCAGGGTCTGGGTGTTACTTTCAGGGTGCTGGTGCAGGCAGGAGAATCCAGTTGAAAGCAGCATTTAGAGTTTTCTTTCTCCCCACGGAGAAGGGAGAAAGGAGGAGGAGAAGGTGCATTCTTTCCTTCCCATGGGTTTTTTCCCATCTCACTTTGTTGGCTAATTTTTTAGTCTTTGAAATGAGGCCGCGTCCTGGGAGCCAGGCTTCAGACAGAGCCAGGGAGGCAGGCATCTGCTCTCCAGGCCTGCCCCTGGAGAACGAGTAGCACTCATTCTGTAGGGCTGGTGGCTCACAATTCTGGAAGCCAGGTAAAGAGCTCCTATCTGGGGGGGGGGGGGGCGTTTGAGACCGCAGTCAAGAGCCCATCCTCAGGGATCTTGTAGGAGGGACTCATGGCTCAGTGCAGGGCCCCAAAGTCCTGTTAACCTGGCTGCTGACTTGACGTGTGAGGTGGGAAAGGCACTCCGTCTCACTGGGCCTTGGTATCTTCATCTGTCTAATGGGCTGATAATTCCCGAGCTGTGAACTTCACGGGCTGGATGATAAAAGGAGATACAGTCATTGCAGAAGTGCTTGAACATTTTAAAGGGCCGTGAAAAAGTGCTTGAATGTTATTCTGTTCCTCCCTCCCTTCCTTTTCCCTCCCTCCCTCCCTAACTGAAGTTAATTTCAGAATAAGGCATCCAAGTCTCTTTCCATCTCTGCCTGGGCAGGGTCGCTGTCATTAATGGAGGAATTCTGGAAGGTTCCACAGGACATCTGGCAGAACCCTGTGCAGAGCTAGTCATGGCCACATCTTTTCAGATTGGCCAGCTCCTCTGACATGTGCTGAGTGAATCTGTGGGCTCAGAGTCTTTACTCCCCATCAGTCCCTCCGAAGAAGGCGCTTCACCCCTAGGCGTGCAGCTCGTGCTGCTAAGTGCCCCCCAGTCTCCCAGCACGTGGCGCTGGGGATGGGCAGGGCAAAGGGGGATATAGCAACAGGGAGAGGAGGGTCCTGGAATGAGGGAGCTGGGCTTGGTTGTCCAGGGAGCCCTGGGGAGACGCTGAGAGAGGATGACTGGAGGCAGCTCAGTGCCACCGGCTGCCATTTCTACTGCTGAGTCTAGAGGTTCCCATCGAATCACTGCCTGGTAGAGGCTGCAGGCAGACCTTACTGAGGGCAGGAAATCTGTACTCATAGGGTTCAAGGAACTCCCGTGAATAGGAAGGGAAATGAAAATGGCAGGGCCTGGACGCTTTGGGATCTCTCTACCCTCTATTGAAAGAGGACCTCCAACCCAAAAACAAGGAAAGAAAGGAGGGATATGAGGAGGCAGAGAAAGAAAGAGAGGAAGAGAGAGAAAGGAGGAGGAGGAGGAGGAGGAGGCGGCGGCAGAGGAGGAGGAGAAGGAGGGAGGGAGGGAGGGGG
>PVKV010002205.1:122555-176549 GCA_004027835.1 Alouatta palliata | reverse complement strand
GGAGGGGGGTGGGGTTGGGGCCACATCAGCAAAATCTGGCAAGCACTGGTAAACAGCTCCGGTCACCTACCAGGCAGCTGTGTGACTGAGCCAGGGGAGGCGTAACCAGGGCGCCACTAGAACACAGAATAGGGGCGTGGCCTTAATGCTCCAAGCCCATTGGTCAATCAGAAAGTTGAACGGGACCACAGGACCTGTGGCGTCTCAAGGAAAGCTGCCCAGGCAACTGCTGTCCCCGCCCACTCTGAGAGGGGGGGCCGCCCACTCCGGGAGAGGGGAGGGGTCGGCTCTTCCTTTAAAAGCTTTAAAAAATATATGTCCGTATACTTTATATATACGTGTATCTGTGTGTGCGTGTCTATGTGTTCCTTCAAAGCTGTCTTCGTTATCCAGCTTCTACGCAAAGTCTATGGTTTTGGCCTCTAGTTTTCATCTTCAAATGGAGTACAAGAATTACCAGTATTACCTTAACCGAGATACAAATCCTTCAAAAATGGATAATCCATAGCAGGCCTGATGATTAATGAAGCAGACTATGTTACCCAACATTCCAGCAAGATAAAATAATCACAATGATTTACCTTTTTTGGAAAACATTTCTCCTGCATGGTAAGATTTTTTTTTTAAACAAGAAACCTGTCTAACATCTGTATGACCTCACACTGCTGCACTCCAGCCTGGGTGACAGAGCAAGATGCTGTCTCTAACAACGAAAAAAAAATTGGTCTGTGAAAAGTTAAATGAAGACTGCTAATTTGTGTGAAGTAGTGTGGTACAGTAGGTACATTTTGAGCAGAAAGGTTGACTGAGTAGTTCCCCTCTGGAAACCTGGAAACCTCAAGTTCCACACTGGCCTTACCCCCCTCCCCACACCCTGCGATTCCCACTGCCCTGACAAGCAGGTGTAGGATGAGTGCAGGTTCTGCCCAGAGGCCTGGACAGGGTTGGGATGGGATGCCTCATGCCCTCATTGATAAGCACTAGGGTGGTTGTCCTGGGAAGCTGGAGAACTGGCCATGCTTCTCACCTACTGTGGCGTGTAGTGCACCTGTTCATACGATATGGCCAGCTTGGAAACAAGTATCTTATCTCCCCCACCACAGGGCGAGCTTCCACACGCAGGACTCGCACTGTCCCTGGCTCCCATCTTCTCTGTGCCTAGAGATGGCTTCACTAAGCACCAGGAAGCATGCCAAGTCCTTCCCAAGCAAGGGAAGGCAGCTGGTGAAGGTAGATTCTCCAGCCAGACTTCCTGTGTCTGAAGCCTGCCTCGGATACTTACCAGCTATGAGACCCGGAGCAGTCTGCTGACATCTCAGCTTCACTTCCTCATCTGTAAAATGAGCTGGTAACAGTAGTCCTTACCTCATAGTGCTGGTCAAAGGATTGAATGGACTGATTTCTATAAAGCCCTCAGAACAGCACCTGAACATTCCACGTGCTTTCTCAGTGTTTATTAAATAAATGCTCCCTTCTTATAAAGACTGATCATCCAGTCTTTCCAAGGCTGACGAAAGTTTATGTTTTCTAATACCTCATGAATAATACAAAGCTGGAGAATTGTTTCTGATTAGATAGGATCATATGAGATTTATTATGTAAAGTATAATGGGCAAGGACCTAGGCACTGAAATTCTTTCATCTCTTGGATTATGACAGTGAACAATTCAAACAAAAAATTCCTAGTCTTGTGAAGAGATTTGATAGTGGGGGCTGGGGGTAGACAATGAACAAGATAAATAGAACAGACATCCAAACCGTGTCAGCTGAGGATAGGTACAAATAAGAGAAATAAATCAGGGAAGAAGAGGGTTGCAGATGTGGATGGGTGTGGCCAGCAACTGAAAGGCTTGCTTAGAGAGGCGGGAGTTTGAGGCAGACGGTCCCGGTGGACAGTCAAGGATTCTAAAATTGCATTCATCTCTTTTCTTGAGTCTGCTGACCTCAGGTGATGCGAAGCAGATGACTGTCTCAGCTTTTTTTTGCACACACCCAAGCTAAACATTTAACTTGGAAATTCTTAGAAGGACGTGGCTGCTGGGCCAGGGTAAGCAAGCCCAATGGACCAAACCTATGTTTGCTGTTTTTGAAAAGAAATCTTAATTAGAAGGTGCAATGACTGAAATTTCCCTCCCAGAGGCCAGCTGACCAAACGATTCCTGAAGAAATAAAAAGAGAGCCTGAAGCAGAGAGATTGCGGATTACTTCTCCTGAACTCTCCTCGTGGAAATCCCAGGGTGTTCAGGAAGAGTGAATAATTGCCCAAGAAGACTTGTGCCAAAGGGAACACAAGCCCTTACATCGCGCTTTTAGCTTCGAATACAAATGCATCAATCCTCCTGCTATACTTTGAGAACTTCTGGGTTTATTTATCATTTCTTCTGCAAATCTCACTCGAATCGCAGTTTTAGAACCTCTGTCATTTGTCGTTAGGACTAATTGCTCCTGGGAAAGGAATCTGCCTTCCGATGGGAAGGCTTGAAGGAAGGGCTTACTGAGGCTGAGCTGGCAGGTGGCTGTCTTTCCAGGGCCTTTACTTTTGCCAACACACATCTCCAGGCCGTGATGGCGAGTGGGGAGAGGAGGAAAGGGCTCCTGGTCAGTGTGTGAGGGAGGCTTAACACTATGGCTCCCGTGCAGGAAGAGCCCTCGGAGAGCCACGATGACCCAGCTCCAGCTGCCTTCCAGCTGCCGCATGCTGAGGTGCCATGCCCGAGGCCACAGATGCGATGAGGCTAAACTCCCTGGCCCCCTTCAGAACATGGCTGAGGAATTATACTGGCCACACTGGAGGAGAGAGCTGTGGACTTTTCTCCGTGGAGGGCGGACAGAGCAGTTTTAGCAATTTGACTGTAATGACCCACACTGAATCAGTTTCATCTGAACTAGCCGTGGCGTCTTGACTTTCCTGCATCAAGGCCTGAGAAGTGTGAAGAAGATATCGAGAAGACAGAAAATTATATTTCAAGCGTAGGCTGCTTGTATCTTTGGCGCCAATAACCAGCCTTGCTCCTAGCAAGTGTGAGTCACGGACAAAGAAATGTAAGAGTACCTAAGAAAGTGAGTACATGAAGACACCATACTGGGGGCATCGGAACAAATCACACACAGTGAGAGACTCAAGTGTTTGTTTTTTGTTTTGTGGGATTTTTTGGGTCAGTTCTGCCATTGCGCATGAACATTTGAATTTTGCCTAACGTAGGAAAAGAATTCAAACGTCTCTTTGTTCTTTATAGATTCTTCTTCAAGTCAGTAACTCTATACAGAATTCCAACTTTCTCTAGCCAGCCAAGTAAAACAAAACCCTGCAGCGCCTGCCCGGAGCTATCACGCACACCCCATCATCCCCTGCACCCCATCTTTTGAGAAGCTGCTGAGATGACTTTTTCTGCAAGTCTCAGGGGACCAACAACCAGTCCTAATATCTGAGGCCCTGCTTGCGATGGCTAAATTTATGCGTCTACTTGGCTTTGCCATGGTGCCCAGATTATTTGGTCAAACATGATTCTAGATGTTTCTGTGAAGGAGTCTGGGGATGAGATTTGCATTTAAACAGGTGCGCTTTGAATGAAGCAGATTGCCCTCCACACATGGGTGGGCCTCATCAAGGCAGTTGAAGGCCTGAATAGACTCAAGACTGACCTCCCTGCAGGAAGAAAGAATTCTCACAGCAGATGGCTTTTGCACTTGGCCTGCAACTTTTCCCTGGGTCTCCAGCCTGCCTTGTACCTGCAAAATCATGTAACCTAATGCCTTAAAATAGATCTCTCTCCCTATCTATCTACCTGTAGACATCTATTTAGAAAGAGAGAGATTTTTATGTATGTATACCCTATTGGTTCTGTTCCTCCCGAGAACACTGCCCAAGAGTTTCTGTAAGATGGCACCTTTGGGGTCAAGAATTAAGATGGTACACAAAGTCACACACATCATGACATATCGTATGTCATAATATCACGCACATCTGTACACATTCTGTTGAGCATTCTTTCAGATAACTCTCTGTGGGTATACATTCTCATTCACACTTACATGTGGACAACTTTGAGAAGGCATCACTATATACAGCTGTTCTGTAAGTAGCCTAGAGCATTGAACTACGTGCCATGAACACCCCGATCACAAGACGATTTTTACTTTTTTATTAAATGGCTCCCAAAGACCATTATGTATTGGAGTTCCATTTTGAAGGACACATAGGTTATTTCTAAGTTTAAACTACTAAACGTAGTTCAGGCCGGGTGCAGTGGCTCACATCTGTAATCCCAGCACTTTGGGAGGCTGAGGAAGGAAGACTACTTGAGCCCAGGAGTTCGAGACCAGCCTGGGCAACAAAGTGAGACTCTCATCTCTACAACAAACATAATAATAGCAATAATAACTGGCATCATGGTGCGCCCCTGTGGTACCAGCTACATGGGAGGCTGAGGCAGAAGGACTGTTTGATTCTGGGAGGTGGAGGCTGCAATGAGCCATGTTCACACCACTGCACTTCAGCCTGGGTGACAGAATGAGATTCTGCCTCAAAAACAAACAAATAAAATAAAATCATTCTACAAAACCCAGCTTTCTCTATAACCTTCTTTTGCTGTATACATCTGGGTGCTTATCTGCTAAGGGGAAATTCCTTCATGTGGGGTTGTGTGATGACTGACACCTTCGCAGACAGCACGGGAGAATGCCCACCTGCCCATATGCTTTGCAACAGGGGGACGTAGGGCTCAGAGAAGCTGAGTAAAGCCCGAAGAACGCCCAGGCAGGGCTGGCTGGGGCAGGGAACCCCTTCCCTCCCCTCCCTGCCTTCCTTCCTTTACTGGCCGCTCTGGCTCCTGCTTCAGCTTCATTGCATGTTTCCTTTCTACCAGACATGCCCTACTCATCCTATCCCAGTGTGCTCAGGTTTTCTGTCCCCTCCACCTGTCACTTCCCTGCCTTCAGATCTCCTCCCTTCCAGGCCACCCCCGTCACGGAAGGCCCACGGGTGCCTTCTAAGTCACCACTGGTCTCTGTCCACAGCCTGTCTTTTCTCTTCTGGGGTCCCTGGCACGCTCTGTGCTTATTTAACAGTATTTGTGTCCTGGGTTTGCCTCCTTGCTGAAAACTCCTCGTGGGCAGAAACCTGTCTCATGGGTCTTTCTCCTCTGCAGCGGCCCCTCCCAGTGCAGGGCAACCAGTAAAAATTCAATGACCTGTCGACTCGGCGGATGCCTCTGTCACTAGCAGCCCTACCGGGGAGGCAAATCACAGAGGGTGCTTGACAGCTTCTCAGCCGCCTGAGCGATATTTTTGGTAGGAAGAGGTGGGAGGTTTGGGTTAGGGAGGGTATGGTTAAATGCTGTCTTGAGCAAATGGAAGCCCGTTTTCACTTTTTTTTTTTTTTTTTTTTTTGCCACCACTATGAACATCCAAATCGCTCAAATCTCGGGATCCCTGGTCCACCCTGGAGATTTCGTTAGGGTTTGGTTTGTGGTGTGCTCTGGAGTTCCAGAACCACTTGAATTGACAGTGTTGGGCCGAGGATGGATCCCCATTGACTGGATTGTCAAGTAGTTCATGGTGCTTCTTCCCCACATCTTTCTGCAAACCGCAAATGAAGATAACTAAGTCCAGGAGTAAAAGTTGTGCAGATTTCTCTGTCCACGTGAAAGGGACAGGAGAAGAAAATTAGAGTTAGTAGATGAAACAAAATATCCTCTATTCTCACCGAAGATGTCAAGCTGCAACCAGAGCGCGTTCAGTAATGAGATCAGGGCAGACACTCTGGAGACTCCTGGGAAAGTCGAAGCTCACATCAGAAGTCCCGCCTCTCGCGGGGCTCTCGGGGCTGCTGTGGGGTGGCTGTTACCTCCTGGTGGAACTGTGGGTTGGCACAGAGGCCCCAGTACTTCACGCGGGGGTATGGGCTCCACCTGCTACACTGTCGCCCTCTAGCGGAGATGGGAGAACGAGCACTATTTTGCACGCCCAATTCTGCTTTTTGCTGGAGATGACTATGCAAATACTGCCGCCTAGTGGGAATTTATAAGAATGCACCGCATGATCCCAAATGACACTGGTACGTGGAAGGGATCTTGAAATTCTGTTCAAACTTCTTGTCTCCTAGTTGAGGAAACTGAGGCCCAGATAGAAAAAGTGACTGTCCCAAAGTCACAGGCTAAGTGGCAAGCTTAGAACGAAACCTCAGTTTCCACCCTATTTGTAACATCTCTGGTAACAATCAATGAAAACATTTTCTCAGAAAACTATGTATTTCTTGGAAGAAAAATGTTCTAGAAAAAGCCACAATCCTTTGTTTCCTTATACTTAGAATTAGGCTTTTGAGGATTTTCAGGATTTTTGTTTGTTTGTGATGATAAATAGTTTAAGTACAAAATCTATTAGTGGATTCATTGTGGTTTTTGCTTTGTTCTTTACATGCACAAGTAACTTTTTACGATTATTTATAATTTTTACGAAAGCCATGAACAATTTTTGAAAAGCGAATCACAGCAAGAAAACATATATATGTATTACTTAAAACTTTTAACTTGTGAAAACAGCTGTTCTTTAGTGTTTAAAATTTGGGGATTCCGTTACTGTCGTCTGAAGCAAAAAAAAAAAAAAAAAAAAGTAAACAGTTAACTTATACATTTTCTTTCATTTTTTAAATGTATTTCTTATCACATTCAAAAAAGTGGAGAGCAGGGTAAGCCTCAGAACACCCTCCATCAACATTGGGTGTTGGTATTGTGATATGTATCCTTCTAGGGTTATATCCATTAATCTAAAATAGTTATACATCTATCGAATGTTGCTCAAAGAGAAGAGATTTCACTCTATAGACTGCTATAGAACTTATTTTACTTGTCTAATTTAATACATTGAAAGACTACAAATTACTTAACAAATCTGCGGTGATGGAATACTTTGCTCTACGTTTCAATCACTGCCCCTCACAATGCATGAAAGACTTTGTGTGTAGCAGAGCCTTACAGTTAAGTTTTAACCTAATTATTTTCTTGGGAAAGCTTCCTAGAAGCAGAATTGCTAGATCAAAGAAAATGCACACATTTAAGTCTTCTGAGATACCCCAAGAAACTTGAGTTTCAGACAGCGTGGAGTTATTTGCATTCCCTCTAAGAGTGAATAAGATTGCCCATTTCTCCTAGTGCCATAAAAGCATTCACATTGTTTTCAACAAGATATGGGCTAATGTCATTTTTCATATTTTAGTTTCCATGATTTGTGTTCAGGTCAAATATTTATATGTTTATTTGTATTCATCTTTGGAGAAACTTCTCTTTAAAGTCTTTGCCCATGGGTTCATTGTGTACTTATATTTTTATTGATTTGAAAGAGCTCTTTACATGTTAAAGACAATAACTCCTCAGCCAGTTTGCCATTTGCCTCTAAATTCTTTTCATGATGACTTTGACGACAAAATAATTTTTGATTCAATTAATCTAATCCACTTTTCTTTGTGATTTCTGAGTTTGATGTCATTCATAGATAAAACTTCCCTGATTAGCCCATGTTTTCATCTACTACTTTCATACTTTTGTTTTTGAAAGTTAAATCTTAGCATAATTACCAGGCAATCTGGTATAACAGATAAGCTAGAGTCTATACTCTTTTTTTGACCCTAAATGGTTAGCCAATTAATTCAATGGCATTTACTAAACAATCTTTATTCTTTCTCAGGACTTTGAACGCATACCCTTATCATCAGCTAGGTTTACATGATGTGCCTGGCTATTTTCTGGGATTTTAATTTTGTCGATTTCTGTGCTTGTTTCATAGTGGTTAAATTATTGTAACTTCGTCTTCTATTTCCATATTGTAAACCAAAATCTTCTATTATTCTTCCTTTTGTACCATTTTCATTTTTCTTTGACATAAAGTTTTGTTTTTCTTAATTTTCAATTTCCAAAACAATTCATTTAAAACTTTTAAAATTGTGTACAAATTATAGATATACTTGAGATGGACTGAGAAAATAAATTATCTTCTCAAGCAAAATTTCCATTTATTCTGATTTTCCGATTCCTCAGGAAATGTTCATATATATATATATATATAAACAATATTGATAGTAAATATTCACATATATATGAGCATAAAAATATATAGCCTGCCTATTTTCTGTCAATATTGTTACAAGAACTTTTATGCTTCTAATATGAATGGAATCATTCTTTCCTTATACTTTTCAATTACGTATTACTGATATATAGAAAACGTATTCTTTTGTAATTGTATATTTTTTGTGTTTTATAATTCTCCCTTTTCTGAAATTTTCAAGTTATAATTAATTTTATATTATTTTTAGTTTTTTAGGCAAATAATATCATCTGCAAAACATGTAATTTTTCATCTATTAAATATTTTATCTTGTTCATTTCCCTTTTCTGATCACAAGGGACTAAAATCCCAAACCCATGATAAGTAATAATAGTAACAAGAGATATTTATAACTTGCTCTTAATTTTAGTGGCTATTTCTCATGTAATTCACCACCAAGTATGAAGTTGACTCGATCTGAGATATTTATGCTATGAAGGAAGCATCCTTGCATTCCTATTTTATCGAGAGCTTTTAACCAAAACAAACAGCTGAGTTTTATCAAAATATTTTTTGTGGGTTGAGATGGTAGTTTCTATCAGGCTAATTCCATTACTGTCCATCTTTGACTTTTTTTTTTCTTTTTGCTTCATGTTTAAATGCTCCAATCTTCATAAAATACAACCCATTTATCATAGCATTTTTTTCATTTCATGAACTTTAAACCCTATGTGATAACATTTTATTTATTTAGAATTTTTCTTTATTATCTTTTTTACATTTAAATCTTTAATCCATTTGGAATTTACTGAAAGATACAAAGTAGAAATAAACTTTGGTTTTTTTACAAAAATATTTAGCCAATTGTTCATACACTAGTTATCAAAAGCCAAATTTCCACAATGCCACATTTATCATGGAATAATGTGATTTGATTGTCTCAGTCAGCTCAGGCTGCCATAACAAAATACCATAGACTGTGTGGCTTATACAACAGGAACCTTTTCCTCCCGGTTTTGCAGGCTGGAAGGCTGAAGCTGGGAGCTAACAGGGTCCGGTTCTGGTGGGGGCTCCTCCTGGCTTGCAGATGGTCACTTTCCCTCTGTGTCCTCACATGGGGGAGACACTCTGAGAGACTGAGAGATCTCTCTCTCTTCCTCTTCTTATAAAGGCATCGATCTGTCCCACTGGATTAGGGCCTCACCCTTGTGACCTCGTTTTACCTAATTGCTTCCTAAGGACTCTCTGTCCAGATATAGTCACTGGGGGTTAAGACTTCAACATATACATCCTGGGAGGACACAGTTCAGCCCCTAGCAATGATGTGCCTGGATACAAAATACAGAGACTCGAGTTAAGCAAACTGCTCAGTACAAGACACGCTATTAACAACAGCCTGTGCAAGGGGACTTGGATTTGTCTTTTTTTCCCAATTCCCAATTCCTATACACACCCAAGATAATACGTCTAATTTCTTTGATATGTATTTTAATGACAAATCTTACTAATTTGTCATTAAAAATAGTAATATTTACTATTAACGTTGTTAGCATTAACAATTATTTTAAATTTCTATTATTAATATTGACATGAAATTTCTATTATTAACATTGATTTGGAATTTTAGTCATTCGCGATCAATGAAAATACATAAAATAAAATATTTAACAGACGACAAATTACCAATTTTGTACATGGCATTAACATTTACATGTATGGTGTGTGTGTATGTGTATCCAAAACATAAATGTGTGTATCTGTAGATCTCAAAGACATTACATATGTCAGAGACATTATGTCATCTTTACAAAATGTTAGATTAATTGCATATGAAAGCACTTCTGATTAATTTACATAAGTGATACTATGTTATTATACATCTTACTATGTTCCTTACTTTTAAAATCTAAATTATGTTGTCAAAATTTTTCCATTTTAGTAACTATAAATAAAAGATATGAGGGGATAGGGCTGAGCATATAGTATTGTAATGTTTATTGTTATCTAAAAATGGCAAAGGAAAGGGAAATAAAAGAGAAATACATCATATTAACTTGGGATACAATATTTAGACCTGAACTATGTAATGTGATAGCCATTTGCCACATGTAGTTATTTAAATGTAAATAAAATAAAAACTACAATTCACTTTCTCAGCCACGCTAACCGCATTTCAAGTGTTCAACAGTCACGTAAGGCTGGTAGCTATTGTATCAAACAGTACGGATCTAAGACATGTTTATCATTGCAAAACACTCTATTGGAAAGTGTTTTAAGTAGACAATCTCAATGCTGTCAAGATGGGGAGGAGAAAGAGTGGTGGAGAATGGTGTTTCCTTTTTACAAATACAAGGTCTTCTGAATAGCACTTCAAGTTTTTAAATGGAGATTTTTCTGAAGTTTCTAGGTGGCATTCCTAACGCTTCCCTTTCAAGGAAACCCTTGGAGATGTCGTGAAATCGATGGACGTTTGTTCTGCTGTCCTAGGCGCTCTTCTGTGTCCGTGACAGCACCACATGGTCCTGCTCCCTGGACATTCTAACAGCCAGCAGTGAAAGAGGGCAATCATGACAAAATATGGGAAGGTCTTACAGGATGCATTGGAGAGGCTTTCCTTTAGATTGGGTGATCAAGGAAAGCCTGTCTGAGCACTTGGCATTTCGTCAGTGCTGGAAGGACAAAGGAAACTAGCCACACAAAGATGTGAGGGAGGAGAAGGAGCAGGTGCAAAGTGCCGAGGCATGAATGCACCTCAAACACACAATGAAACCTAGGAAGGCATATGGCCTTATAGCAAAGCAAGTGGCGGGAGAACCTTCAGAGAGACCCTGTCTGGCAGCAGCGGAGAATGAAGTGTATTGTTCTGTCAGACCAGAGATTCTCAAGCTCAGGCTATCATTAACGTTTGACTTAGGTATTTCTTCCTTGGCGGGGAGAAGGGGCGTCCATGTGCATGTCACGATGTTTTGTGACATTCTTCGCCTGTACCCACTAGATTCCAGTTGCATCCCTCTAGCTGTGACAATCAAAATTATCTCCAAGTATTTCCAAATATCCTCTGGGGACCAAGTCACCCTTTGCTGAGAATCACTGTGCTGAACCGCACTATTATTTAAGGTCAGTTTCCAAATACTGATCCAGGCCCATCTGCGATTCTGATCAGCGTAGCGATTATAAGACGGTCACACTTTTCCCTACAACCAGTGATGAATCTTCCCTTTATACTTGCCTGCAGTTGGAGGAGTAATTGTGTCACATGCTTGTCCTGCCCAATGAATTTTGGCTGCTGGCCTCCCATTTTATCAGAAACACAAAGAATCTACTGACGTGGCTTGAGTCAGAAATCCTAATCAACACCCTCACAAGGCCAGCCTGAGTCCTCGTTCCTGGCAGCACTATACAGAACCTCGCACCAGATACTGGTCCACTGTGCACAATAACAGGAGGAGAAAAGGGGACGGGGTGAGACAATCTGGGCCCCTCTCTGGCTGGTCTTGTTGCGGCATGTACTCATTCGATCGAAACCAATAATCTTTTATTTAATTGGCACATGATGGGGACTGTCACTCAGGCTTTCCACAAGATGATGTTTTTGAAATATTTATAGGTGTGTCCCTGTCTGCCAATCTCTCCTCCATCTTTGTGTTTTACCCCCAACCCTTGCTATTCAAGAGCTGGATTATTCCCTGCTCATTATTTCTGAAAGAGACTGTGACAGCTGAAAGAGGAGAAAAAAGTAGCTGCTGTCTGGCTTTGAATATCAAAAGAACAGGTTTTGAGAGAAAAGGGAAAGAATAAAAGATTGGACAGAAAGAATAAGAAACAAACAGGAGAGTACAGGAAAGGCAGCTCTCCCTCCTGGCCCCCACCCACCCTCCACACACGCACATGCGTGCACACACACACACAGCCACACCCACACACCCACAAACACCCCCCCCCACACACACACCCTGGGCTTGATAGATGAGAAGACAACACAGAAGTGATGGAACAGAAGAGACAGCAAGGTCTGAGAAAAGGGGTCACATTAACAACAGGAACAAAGTCACTTCTGCCAGTTGCCTGGCTTCTGCTTGAGCAAGGGGCCCCATTAGCTATGTGAACCCAGAGGCAATACCCATTGCCTTGGCAAACGATGTTCTTCTGATAGCAGCCACTGATAGCAGCCGACGCTTTGCCCACTGGTTATCCAGCCAGAAGAGTGCCCCTCTACACCCGACCCCTTAAAACCCCTGGCACCATCCCATAGCACAGATACATCCAAAAGAGGCCTTGGTGACCGATACACCCTGGTTACCAAGTTGGATGAGGCTGGGAGTGGTGTAGAAGGGAGAAACCCAAAATGTAGTCACAGAACCCAGTTTGGGGCAGAAAGTAGGAGTGAATGCTCTTTCTAGGGGTCACAGGTGGTTACCCCTAACTTGCTGTCTGTGCCCTCTGTGTAGCGGAAGAAGAGCAATGACTCTGTTCCCTGTCCATGCCACCTGAGGCACTGGTAGATATTCAGTGGGTCCCTCCAACTTTCCATTATTTCTGTCATTTCCAGCCTAAGCTGCTGTGAACTTGAGGTTTCCCGAGATAGCAGGGTGGCTTGTACCTCCTTCAGTCTGGTTCTATGTGTGCATATCCTGCAGAATTTCCCTACTGTTTCTGCTATACCGATGATGTTTTCCCTTTCTAAGAGCTTCTATTGTTTTTCCCTCCCCAACTTTCATATTTATTTGGTGATTTCAATGAAAATTTGGAAGGGATAGGCTTCACCCAGTTGAACTAAATTCCTTCTCTTGAAATTCAGCTGTGCATTGCCTTTCAATATCACCTTAACTTTACCATAGTCTGTGGAAAGCCTTTGAAATTTGAGTGATTCTACAAAACTTTGCTCCTCTGTGGTCATTTCAAGGGGAATACGTAAGAGAAAAACATTTATGAAAATATGTCCTTACATTGCCTTGTTTTCATCAGATTCAGTAGAATCTTAAAAAATTCTAGCTGCAAGTTGACTGTTCTGGGATTATCTCTGCTATTTTAGGTGTGACTCATTGATGTTTTCTGGAGAATTTTGACATTGGCAAGAAAAAAAGAAAAGAAAAGGCATTCTCTTGTTCATGTCAATGCATACAGCAGATTTCTTCTTATAATTCCATCCAGTGCTGGGAGCAGACAGCAAACGGGATTCTTTTCCCCTTTGCACCCCTTTCAATTCTTTAGTTTTCTTTATTGGCACTTTACACGAAAGAAACTGTAGAGAGTTAAGAATGCATTTTAGGATGTTTTCCTCTGCCAAATCTGCTTGCAAATTTTGCTCCTGCTAGAAGATAAAATGGAACACTCTTGACATTGCCAATATTCCTGAATGTAGGATCACTTGAGATATTACTTTCCAACTTCGCAATCTCTGAAAGTTCTTCTCCTCTGTGATTTGATACAGACCTTTGCCAATTTGCTCTCTCTCTTTTTCACTGTTAGCACGTTTCCATGTAATATACAAATGCCAGTGTGCAAATCATCCAGAATTATTCACATCCTAAAATAAAGTTCCTTTTCTTTTCCAGTGAAATTGTAAAGCTTAAAATAAGTTTAGGAAAAAAAAAAAACAAAAAACACCCAGACTTATGGTTTGCGTTGGTCTAAAATGGCTTTGTATTACAAGTAGTGCGCCCTGTTGGGTACAGTGACCACCTTGAATAATCAGTGAAACCCACAGGCTGAGACGGAGCAGGACAGCCAAAGGGACGATTTTAAATGTTAGCGTGAAGGGCTAACATTTAAATGCCACGGTGGTCTGAGCTTGATCGAGCATGATTGTCAAGGTTGGTATTCTGATATTCTTTTCCAGACCCTGATAAGAACAGGACTGAAAGGGAACTGAAGTGATTTTTAGGGGGCTTCAAGAGTTGAGAACATAAACAGGACTGCCTGGGGGACAGCCAAGCTGAGTGAGAAAGTTGCCTTCTAGGAGGCTCTCATTCCCGCCCCTGAGCATTTCAGAATCTTGGTAGACACTTGAGGCTCAAACCCAGAAAAGTTAAAGACAAAGGCAAAAGGTCATCAAAGGTTATGAGTCTCCCTCTGGGGTCAGCTCTTTGCTCCACAAAACCCCGTTTGATACTAGGAGGGTCCTTGTGCAAAGTCCGCTTAGCCACAGGTGTAAGCAGGAATAACAGGCCATAACTATGTTCAAACAGATCCTGCCTTGCCTTGCCTTTCTTCAGTCCTACAGTTTCTGAAATTGGCCATTTGGCTTCTGTTAGGGGCAGCTAACCGTTGTTGAGCGCAGACCTCAGCCAGGCACTGTGCAAACTGCTTTCTATTCATGACCTTATTTGATCCGATCCTCGCAACTCCCCAGTTAGGAACCATTGCAACCCACATTTACGAATCAGAAAACTAGGAGTTAAGAGATTCCGAGCTCGCTCGGGGCCACTCGCCAGTGAGTGGTAAGCCTTAGCCTGCGCTAGTTACCACTAAGATTTTGGCTTCCTGTTGTCGGAGTAATACATTTCTTTTAAAGTGTCTTAATTTGGTTGATCTCATTTGAATCTTTTAAGCTTTTGAGATTTCATAATCCTTATCTCTATTTATGATCGTTAATAATTTGTGTCTATTTGTCCTTTAAATATTTTATGTCTTTTATGACTAACCCTTTAATAATTTAGCATTGACATAATTTTGTGTTCTTTAATGTCTGAGCTTTAATTTCCAGTAGGAAACGCTTTTCCTGGCACACGGAAAGATCCAAATTAATATTTGTTGAATAACGAGTGAGCTTCTAGCTTTCATAATTTTGAGTTGTCAACCTGCTTTATAAGTTTCCCTTTAATTATTTATCTTCTTTTAAGTTGTATAATTCACACTTTGGTGGTTTAACTTTGATATAATTAGATAACTGTAAGTTCTGAGCTAGTGGTTTTATCTATTATGACTGTTTTAAATTTTTCCTTTAGTTGTTAATATGTGTTAAGCTTTTAATTTTACCTTTCAAAGTTCTGATTTGTATTTCTTTTGTCCCCTTTAATCTCCCTATCTTTAACATATAAATCCTTAAATTTCTGTTTTTCTTAGACTTTCAGGTTTTCTTTTATTTTGCTATCCCATTGGCTCATCTTTCTATTTACTTACACGTTTTTCATCAATACTTTTAATTATTTTACTCTGTGGATGATTTTAAAAGTTATGATTTGGGGGAGGGTGGAAGGCTAAAAATAAATCTTCCTGATGTTCTCCTTCAATGATTGTCTAATTCGATTGAATTTTCCTGGTACAAACAACAACAACAACAAAAAGTGACAGGAAAGAATAACTGGACAGCAAACAGAGACGTGCCAGAATGAACATTAAGCCTATTTAATTATCAGAATGGGCTCAGGCACATGCTGTAACAAATCAGAGCAGTTCCTGGCTGCCCGGGACCTACAGGGCTGCCGTGGAATGCACTGGCTACAGGTCTCTGGGGCACAGAACTCCTCTCAGTCCAAGAAAGCTGACACCGCCATCTTTTTGCTTTTCCCTCCAGAGGGATTCCCACCAGAGATTCGGGGTTCATTATTCTTTTACTTTTCTTTTTTCAAAAAACCAGAAAGTAAGAACAAACCAAACCCCAAATTAGAAGGGAAAAAAAAAAAAAAAGAAAAAAGAAATATCAGAGTGAATGCAAACAAAATAGAGATTAAAAAAATACAAAGGATCAACAAAACAAAAAGTTGATTCTTCAAAAAGATAAAAATGATAAGCTACCAATTAGACTAACTAAAAAAAGAAAAGACCCAAATTAACACAATCACAAATGAAAAAGGAGACATTACAACTGACACCGCAAAAATACAAAAGGTCGTCAGAAATTATTATGAACAGCCATATGCCTAAAGACTGGAAAACCTAAAGGAGATGAGTAAGTTCCTGGGAATATACAAGCTCCCACGATTGAATCAGAAAGAAGCAGAAAATTGGAACAGATCGATAATGAGTAGTGAAGTTCAATCAGTAATAAAATGTCTCCCAACAACAACAACCAAAAGCCCAGGATTGGATGAATTCACTGCTGAATTCTAACAAACATACAAAGAAGAAATGGTACCAGTCCTCCTGAAACTCTTCTAAAACACACAAAATTTCTAAAACTGTTCCAGAAATTGAAGTGTAGATAATTCCTCCCTGACTCCTTCTACAAACCCAGCATTACCCTGATATCAAAACCAGATAAGAATACAGCAAAAAAGCCGTAAAACTACAGGCCAATATCCCTGATAGACATAGATGAAACCACTCTCAACAAAATACTGGCAAAGCAAATCCAATAACACATCAAAAAGACAATATTCCATGATCAGGTGGCATTTATACCAGGAATACAAAGATGGTCCACCATATGCAAATCAATAAACATGATCAATAAACATCACATAAATAGAATGAAGGACAAAAATCATTTAATCATCTTAATAAATACAAAAAAGATACAAAATCATCTCAATAAGTACAAAAAAAGTCAATAAAATTCAACATCCCTTCATGATTAAAAAAAGTTCCCAACAAACTAGGCATGGAAGGAACATACTTCAAAATAATAAAGGCCGTATGTGACAAACCCACAGCTAACATTATACCAAATGGAGAAAAGTCAAAAGTCTTTCCTCTAAGACCTAGAGCAAGACAAGGATGCTCACTCTTTTTCAATATAATGCTGGAAGTCCTAGCCAGAGCAATCAGACATGAGAAAGAAATAAAAGGCATCCAAAATGGAAAAAAGTCAAGTGGTTTGATTGTCATCTTTTACTCCAGATGACACGATCTTGTATTTAGAAAAACCATCAAGAGTCCACCGAAAACCTCTTAGAACTGATAAACAAATTCAACAATGTTACAGGATGTAAAATCAACATATAGAAATCAATATGCTTTTAATATACCAATAATAAAATAGTTGAAAAAGAAATCCAGAAAGCAATCCAACTTACAATAGCTGGAAAAATAAAATAATAAAATACCTAGAAATAAATACAACAAAGAAGGAGAAAGATCTCTACAGGGAAAACTACAAAACATCAATGAAAGAAATTGAAGAGGACACAAAAAAATGGAAAGACATCCCATGCTCACAGATTGCAAAGATGAACATCATTAAAATGCTGATGATGCCTGAAGCAATCTGCAGATTTAATGCAACCCCTATCAAAACACCAGTATCACTTTTTACAAACATGCAAAAAATCCTAAAATTAATTAGATCCAAAAGAGAGCCCTAGTAGTTGAAGTGATCCCGAGAAAAAAAGAACAAAGCTGGAGGCATCATATTACCTGACTTCAAATTATACTACAAGGCTACAGAAACCAAAACAACATGGTACTGGTATAAAAATATGTATATAGATCAGAACAGCAAACTCAGAAATAAAGCCACATAAGAACAATCAACTGATTTTTGACAAAGTCATAAAAAACATATACCAGGGCAAGAAGAACATATTCAATTAATGGTGTTGGGAAAATTTTGTACCCTGTGCAGAAGAATGAAACTGGATCCTCTCATCATATTAAAAAAATAACTTAAGGTGGATTAATTACTTAAATGTAAAACCTGAAACTATAAAATTACTAGAAGAAACCCAGGGAAAACTCTTCAGTATGTTGGCTTAGATAAAGAATTTATGACCAAGTCATCAAAAGCAAACACAACAACAACAAAATAGGCAAATGGGACTTCATTAAATTAAAAAGCTTCTGAAGAGCAAAAGAAACAATCAACAGATTGTGCCACTGCACTCTAGCCTGAGCAACAGAGACTCCATTTTAAAAACGAACAAACGACACTGAAAAAAGAAATCATAGATGGCACATACAACCTACAGGATGAAAGAAAATATTTGCGAAGTTCACTCCTAACAAAGTGCTAACATCCAGAATCTACAAGGAGTTCAAACAACTGAACAAGAAGAAAACAGCTCCATTAGAAAGTGGACAAAGAACATTAAATCGGATTTTGGAAAAGAAGATGTACAAGGAAACAAACGTGTAACAATGCTCAACACCTCAAGTTATCAGAGAAATGCAAATAAAACCTCAATGAGAGATCATCTTACGCCAACCAGAATGGCTATTGTTAAAACATCAAAAAACAACAGATGGTGAGGATGTGGAGAAAAGGAAGTGCTTATACATTGTTGGTGGAAATGTAAGTTAGTACAACCTTTATGGAAACAGTATGGAGATTTCTCAAAGATCTAAAAATACGACTACCATTCAACCCAACACTTCTACTACTAGGTATATATCCAAAGGGAAAGCAATAATTAAATAAAAAAGATACCTATGCTGGTAAGTTTATTGCCTCGCTGTTAACAATATCATGGAATTCTCCTCTCCGATAAAAAAAAGAATGAAATCACGTCTTTTGCAACAACATGGATGAAACTAGAAGCCACTATCTTAAGTGACGTAACTCAGAAACAGAAAGTAAAATACCACATGTTCTCACTTATAAGTGGGAGATAAACAGTGGGTACAGATGGACATACAGAATGGAATAACAGACGTTGAAAACTACAAAAGGTGGGAGGGTGGGGGTGGGTAGGACTGTTGAAAATTATCAGTTGGGTACAATGTTCACTATTTGGGTGATGAGTGCACTAGAAGTTCAGACTTCATCACTACACAATACACATATAAGAAATCTGCACTTGTTAACCCCCTAAATATATTTAAATTTTGTTTCATTTAAAAAAATAAATAAAAACCTTTTTGAAGGATAAAAAAGGAACATACATGAGGAAAGGATAACCTCTTCAATAAATGATTCTGGTAAAATTGGATAATCATATGCAAAAGAATAAAGCTAGATTTCTCTCTCTCACCAGGATCAAGAATCAATTCAAGATGGATTAAAGGCTTAAACGTAAAACCCCAAACTATAAAACTACTAAAAGAAAAACACAGATAAAACTCTTTAGGACATTGATCTAGGCAAATATTTTTACAGCTAAGACCTCAAAAGCACAGGCAACAAAACCAAAAATAGACAAATGGGATTATATGAAACTAAAAAGCCTTTGCACAGAAAATAAAACAAAAACCATCAACAGAGTGAAAAGACGTCTTTAATGGGAGAAAATATTTGCAAACTACTCATCTTACAGGGAAATAAGATCCATAATATACAAGAAACTCAAACATCTCAATGGTAAAAAGAACAACTAATCTCATTAAAAATGAGCAAATGACATGAACAGATATTTCTCAAAAGAAGACTAACAGGTATGTGAAAAGCTGCTCCGTACCACTATTCATCAAGGAAATGCAAATCAAAACCACAAGGAGGTATCATCTTACCCCAGTTAGAATGGTTATCCTTAAAAAGACAAAAAATAAGGGATATTGGTGAGGATATGGGAAAAGTAGAAACTCTCATAGACTGTTGGTGGAATACAAAGTAGTACATCAGTGTGAAAAGCAATATGGAGATTTCCCGCAAAACTAAAAATAGAACTACCATCCAATCCAGCAATCCCACTACTGGGTAAATATCCAAAGGAAAAGAAATCAGTATATCAAAAGGATACCTGTATTTGCATATTTATTGCAGCACTACTCATAATAGCAAAGAGATGGAATCAATCCAAGTGTCTATCAGCAGATGAGTGGAAAGAGAAAATGTGGCCTATGCACGCAATGGAATACTACGTGGCAATAAAAAAATGAAATCCTGTCATTTTCAGCAAGATGGAAAACCAGAGGTCATATGTTAACTGAAATAAGCCAAGCACAGAAAGACAAATATCACATGTTCTCACTCATATGTGGGAGCTAAAAATTTTGATTACACAGAGATATAAAATGAAATAATTTATCCCAGTGACTGGGAGGAGTGCATGGGTGGGGATGGTAGAGGATAAAAAGAGGTTGGTTAATGGGTACAAACATAGAATTAGATAGAAGGAATAAGTTCTAACATCTGGTAGCAGAACAGAGTGATTATAATTAACAAAAATGTATTAATATTTTTCAAAATAGCTAGAAGACCTATAATGTACCCAACACAGAGAAATGAAAAATACTCAGGTATTGAATACCTAAGTACTTTGACTTGATCATTACACATTCATAGTCATTCTAAAATTTCACATGTATCCCATAAATATGTACAAATACAGATCAAAAACAAAATTTACAAAGATTAAATGCAATAATACACACAAAGATGTAGGAAATAATTAATGAATTTATGTTCTCAATAAATATTTGCTATTATTATATTTACCACTATATTTTGGTGCTAAATACCCACTAAGTATTGTACTCGGCATTTAACTTACATTTTATTTAGTCTTCACAATAACCCCTAAATTATGATAAATCATATTAACCTTTAAAAAATCAAGATTAATTTATTAAAATAATTTTCTCAGCGATCTATTCATCCAGTTAGCAAATGTTGGAGCCATACATAAATCTGGTCCTATTTGATTCAATAATAATTGGGAAAATTAACCAGGTATGGTGGTGCATACCAGTAGTCCCAGCTATTTGAGAGGCTGAGGTGGGGGGATCACCTGAGCCCAGGAGGCAGGTGACAGAGGGAGACCCTGTCTGGGGAAAAAAAAAAAAAGGAAGTTTTCACTTTATGAGAGTGAATTATATTTCAAGTGTTCCACAGAATTTATTCAAAATGAAGCAATGCCTAGGTAAAAAGTAATTTCTTACGTATCACAGTTCAGCTTTTGTTGTTTTGTTATTTTAATAAAGATAAAATTTTTAAAAAGTAAATGTAGAAAACCAGGGGCTGAAAGAAACAAACCTCATGGCTTAATAAACAAGCCAAGTGAATCTAAACTTACTCTTCAAAAATATATTTTTATTATAAAATATTTCAAGCATTCAAAAGTTACAGAGAATAATATAGTGAATTTTCATAAGTCTATATTGAGATTTAACACATCAAATATTTTCATATCTTTTTCAAGAAATAAAACATTACTGATGGAATTGAAGCTATAAGTCCATTGCATATCCTGCTTCTCCCCTTCCACAGCAGTAACTCCTGTCCTGAAGTTTGCATGTATACTTCTCATCTGGGTTTCTCCTTGTGTAAATAAACCATATATAACATTGTTTCCTTAATTTTAAATTCCACATAAACTGTATCATACTGTACATATTCTGCAACTTGCTTTTTGTTTCTTCATCATGTTTTACAGTTAATATGTGTTCTTAAATATAATTCTAATGTGTTCATTTTTACCTTATTTTCAATTTTCATTTTCATACAATAACATAGTACATTCATTCATACATTATGCTACAAATTATTATATTATTATTATGTTGTTCTATTCTATCAGTTTATATATCTGTTTTTATGCCAGTGCCATGCTCTTTGGATTACTGTAGCTTGCTCATATATTTTGAAATCAGGAGCTGTAATGCCTTCAGATTTGCTCTTTTGTCAAGATTGCTTTGGTTATTTGGGATCTTTTGCGGTTCCATACAAACTTTAGAACTTTTTTCTATTTCTGTAAAAAAAAAATGTTATTGGGATTTTGATGGGGATAGCATGTACAATAATATCCGCTTTTTAAAATGTTTAAATTATGGCCATTCTTGCAGGAGCAAGGTGGTATCTCATTGTGGTTTTAATTTGCATTTCCCTGGTAATTAGTGAAATGCAAGTGAAGGATATCTTGATTGCTTGCAAGTTTGGGCAGTTATGAATAAAGCTGCTATAAACATTGTGTGCAGGTATAAACCTGTGTTTGAATGTAAGTTTTTAATTCCTTTGGGAAAATGCCAAGAAGTGCGTTTACTGGATCGTAAGTGTGTTTAGTTTTGTAAGAAATTGCCAAACTATTTTCCAAAGTGGTTTTACCATTTTACATTTCTAAGAGCAATGAATGAGAGTTCCTATTTCTCCACATCATCAGCATTTGGTGTTGCTGGTGTTGCCAGTGTTCTGGATTTAGCCATTCTAAAAGATGTGCACTGGTATCTCATTATTATTCTAATTTGCATTTTCATGATGATATAAAATTTGATCATCTTTTCATATGCTTATTTGCCATCTTCGTTGGTTAGGTCTTTGTTCAAGTCTTTTGCTCATTTTCAAAATCAGGATGTTCATTTTCTTATTGCTGAATCTTAAGAGCTCTTTATATATTTTGGATAACAATCTTTTATAAAATGCGTCTTTGCAAAATTTTCTCCAACTCTATGGCTTGTTCTCATTCTGTTTCACAGAGTAGAAGTTTGTAATTTTCATGAAGTTCAGCATATCAGTGATTTCTTTCATGAATCATGCCTTTCATGTTGTATCTAAAAAAGTCATCACCACATTCATGTTAATCTAGGTTGTGCCCTGGTTATGTTCTGGAAGTTTTACGTGTTTGCATTTTACATTTAGGTCTGTAATTTATATTGGGTTCACTTTTATGAAGAGTATAAAATCTATGTCTTAAGATTCATGTGTTTGTATGTGGATGTCTGGTTGCTTCAGCACCACTTGTTCAAAGTTTATTGTTTATTGTATTGCCTTTGCTCCTTTGTCAAGGATCAGTTGACTATATTTATCTAGGTCTATTTCTGAGCTCTCTTTTCTGTTCTATTGATCTATTTGTCTATTCTACACCAATATCACAATGCCTTGATTACTGCAGCTTTATAGTAAGTCTTCAAGTGGTGTGGTTTAAATTGTTCAGCTTTGTTCTCCTTTAATATTTTGTTGACTATTGTGGGTTCTTTGCATCTTTTTGTAAACTTTCCAATTAGTTTTTCAATATCCACAAAATAACTTTCTGGTTTTCATGGGGAGTGTATTGGATCTACAGATCAAGTTGGAAAGAAGTGATATTTTCACAATAATGAATTTTCCTATCCATTATCTATGAGCATAAAATATCTCTCCATTATTTAGTTCTTCTTTGACTTTGTTTATCAGAGTTTTTTAGTTTTATCATATAGATATGGTATATTTTTTAAGATTAATGCCTAAGTATTTGTAAGTGTTAACATAAATGAAATTATTTTTTTAATTTTAAATTTTGTTTGCTTATTGCTGGGTTATTTACTTTTGTGTATGAACTTCACTTATCCCGCAACTTCACTTACTAGTTTTAAGAGGTTTTTTGGATGATTCTTTTGGATTTTCCACAGAGATGGTCATGCCATCTATGAACAAAGACAATTTTCTGCTTTTCTGCCAGTTGTCTTTTTCTTTCCCAATGTATATGCCTTTTATTTTATTTTCTTGTCTTACTGCATTAGCTAGTACTTCCAGTACAATGTTGAAAGCAGAGGTGAGAGAGATATCTTTGCATTTTCTTGACCTTAGCAGGAAATCTTTGAGTTTCTTGTCATTAGTTAGCAGAAATTCTTTTTCAAGTTAAGGAGATTTCCCTCTATTTCTAGTTTATCAAAAGATTTTTTAAAAAAAATCATTGGTATTGGATTTTGTCAAATGCTTTTTCCACATCTATTAATATGATTATGTGATTTTTAATTTTTAGCCTGTTGATATGTTAGATTACATTAAATGATTTTTGAAAGTTGAACCAGCCTTGTATACCTGCAATAAATCTCACTTGGTCGTGATGCATAGCTCATCTTACACATTGTCAGATTCAAATTGATATTTTAAGAAGGATTTTTGCAAATATGTTCATGAGAGATGTTGGTCTATAGATTTTTGTTTTTCTTGTAATATCTTTGTCTGGTTTTGCCATTAGAATAATGCTGACCTCATAGAATGACTTAGAAAGTATTTCTTCTATTTCTATCCTCTGAAAGAGATTATAAATAATTGGCATCATTAATTCCTTAAATTTTTGGTAGAATTCACCAGTGAATCCATGTAGGCATGGTGCTTTCTGTTTTGGGAAGTCATTGATTAGGGTTCCTTTTTAAAATTGTGTGTTTTCATTATATTTCCAAATCTAATAGTTGCATATATTTTTATAGTTTTAAAAGGTTGTTTATTGTCTTCATGCATTTTTGATGAATAATTCACTCCTGTGGCTTCAGTTTCAACTATCTGATACTCTCAAATATCAATCTGTTTCCAGATGTTTAGCCTACTGACTTTTGGATGTTTCCATTATCTACTCTACAAAGAAAAGCTGTATTTAAAAATGGGAGTTATTAAACCAGAATATGTATAACTATAATTCATCTAAAATTAATAGAATAAAAAGGAAGAGAATATGGCAAATGTAAATTATTGTTTAGTTGATATGTGTGTGAATATGTGTCTGTGTGTTTCTTTACCATAAACTGTATTTATTTAATGTAATCTTTGAACCCCCAAAAATTTTAAAATTATGCTTGTCAAAGGCATTTTTATATCAACTCAATCCCTTTTTCCAAGTATTTGTTCAACAATGGAGTGAGTAATTCAATTCTGGCCAACAATATTTTAGGAAAATTCCTCATTCTTGAAACAGATGAGAGGGCCATCCTTCTGTCTCTGCTTAAAGACGCCAAGGCACCTTATGCATTTTAACCGAGCTGTCTTGAGACAATGAGGGAACTCAACCTCTGGACAAAGACAGAGAGTGCTAAGACAGAGGTAAGTGGAGGTTTCTTCACATCATTCCTAAAACCCACTCGACCTCGGGATTCCTAATAAGAAAACCAATAAAATTCCTTATTTTGTAAGCCAGTCGAGTGTCTAATATTTGTTACAGAAAGCATCCAGTTTGAAACGCTAGGTCATTGTGTAATTTTAGGAGACAACATATGTGGAACAAGCAGTACTATGACCACATAATAGGGTACTAAAAAGGCAAAAGAAAGGAGTCATCTGATTGGTTGTTTGGCTTATGCATGATAGAGCTACCTCATTGAGCTTTCATCATGATATAATGAACGTGTACACTGATTTATCATGTAGTCTTTCTAAATAGGGGAGAGCATAAGACTTAGACCAGTGGATTCTGTGTCCTTCTGATAGATGCTTTCTGAGCTCTCTGTGGGGATAAGAGACTTCATCTCCTGCTGAACAAACGATGTGCTGTGTTTCTCCTGAGAACACTATAGTATCCTGTCAACTTCGGAAAGATTACCATAGTTAATTCCATTAATGTAGTTAGTCTTCAAATAATTGTATGAAATTTAACTTTTTGGAGTAACATCTCTCCAGTGCATTTTCTCTCTCTGGTGGATAAGGAAATCAGAATGTGTCATGGGCACACTTTTCCCTGAGCCTTCACCATCTGTGTGTTGTTGAACATATTTTCGGAGGAGAAATTGGGACAAACTTACATGGCGGTTTCCTCAAAGTGAGTTTTTTCATCACAGGCAGTCTGACAAATCTATACCAGCACTACTAAATCTAATTTTTTCTAGAGCCAGCCAAGCTTCTAGCCTGTTAATAGGTACTTTCAACTATACTAACAAGGCTGACATACCAAACGACGGCCTTTCAAATGCAGCAAAATCAATGGCTTGGCTTTGCCCTGACTCCTGAAGGTTGACAAAAACGGACCCTGATTAATTATGTTTTCTACCACATGCATTTCTTGGAAGCACTTCAGGCAGGGGTGTGTCAGATTTATAAGGTCTATTAAGAAGAGTGAATACATGTTTTCATCTGCGTACATAATTTATGCTAATGGATACATTTTCCATGTGTGCATATTAAAACAAGCCGGTTGAAGTGTGTTTGTGGAATGGATACGATCCAGGCATCACATATGTGGCATTTTGCTCTTCTGCAACTTCAGGTTTGTAATCTAAGACACAGAACTACTTAACAATAACTGTAAATGCATGCTACATTGCAAAGATAATTGCTTTTACATTTCATCTGGTATTTGTTAGCATAACCGTTTTTTATATGTGAATCTCTCACCAAATGACTTCCAAATGAGTATTTTGGAATAAAATTAACTATAGGCTCCTAATTTGGTGCAGTCAGGAGATATTAGAATGTCTTCTGCACCAGTGCTTCTCAAAGTCTGTAGAAAAAAGCAGAATTTTCCCCCAATTAATCACCGACCAATTATTTGGAAAAAAAATAACAAAAGTAAATTATTGGAAAAGAGAAATGTAAAACTATGAAACCTTTTAAAATTTTTTAGTTGAAATAGAAACAAAATTATTCATTGTGTTGGAATCTCTAAAAGTTCTAAAACTCTCAATTTCTAAATTTATCACAGGGCACATCGGTGGCACGTAGTTCACAGAGACACTCTGGTTCACAGACCCCACTTGGAGTGGCACTGCCCTAGATAACGGTTGGTAAAAGAACATGTGCACCTTTCAAGTTTCCATTTTGTTAGGAGATGCTTAGAAAGTTAATAAAAAAGTGTACTCTGTCTTTGTCTAAACTGCACAGGCTTGTGGGATCTGATGATGTGTCCTAGACTATTTCAGTGGCGGATTTCTGCAAAATCCATCTACAGTTCCTCTCTGGTTCTGCTGCAAGTCACCTTCTGCTTAAATCTCTTCCTTGGCTTCCCATTGCCCTCAGGATGATACTAAAACAATTAGCCACAGCACAGTGATCTTGCCCCGCTTCCTATCTCTTCAACATCCTACCTGCCACTCTCCAAACGATCCCGGGAAACAAGATCATACTAGAAAAACTCAGAAGCCAACTTGAAGTGGCTCTTACCAGACAAAGATGGGAACATTTGAGCATCAATACAAATAATAACTGGAATAGGCTGAAACACACCAAATAGATTTAAATCCATCTGTTCATAATAACACTTTAGAAAGGTATTGGGCCAGGCTAACCCAGTCATTAGATCGTGAGACTCTTAAAAAGATCTTGTTCATCTTTGGAGGCTGCGAGGGAACTAACTCATTATTATGAAAATGGGTGAATCAGGGAATGATACAAGCATTCATCCTTTGTTATACAAATTTTGCCTCAAAACAATCAAATGCTTGATAAGAGAAAATTTCCTTTATAGAATTATTTTAACTAATAAAGAAAGAATTTCAGCAGTTTGCAACCCCTAATGGAATAATGGCTACATTTTAGTAACCACCTGGAAAATAAACGTGAAAAGCAATCTTTCAAAATCATTAAAGTGTTGAAAGAAAAAAATAACCTAACCTATTAGCAAGAGGGCAGAGACAAAACCAGTACTAAAGCATCAAAACCAGTATTAAAAAGGACAAAACACGTCAATTCTGAAAATACACATGTAAGCATGAAAACTATCAGATGACAAAACTCTCTGTGTGGGCAAGAAAACAAATTTGACCTAGATATTTTTTAAAAGGTATTTTAAAGCAAAATCATAGAATTAAAAGGAAAAACGCTAGGCAAAGATATAGCTGGCAAGCACAAAAACGTTTGACAGGTAGCAGAGTCAAAGATACAAACACAACAAAGAGAAGACAGTTGTAAACCTCTATGGACAAAATAAAACAGTGTTAGACTATATAACATAAAACACTAGGAATGCTAATAGAAATTGATAAAGGCACAATGGCAGCGAGAGACATCATGCCTCTGTTAGTTTGTGATGCATAAAAGGCATAAAAAACCAAAGAGATGTGCCTACTATGGTTTATTAACATACACATGATAACGTTTTAAGATATATAAAATGTCTTAAATTGTTTTGTAATGTTTCCTTTTAATTGTGGTAAAATATACATAATAAAAAATTGATCATCTTAGCCATTTTTAAGTGTATAGTTCATACAGTTAAATATATTTACATTGTTGTGTAACCAATCTCCAGAACTCTTCCCATTTTGCAAAACTGAAACTTCACATCCATTAAACAACTCCCTATTCCTCCCTCCCCCAAGCACCCGGCAACCACTGTTCTACCTTCTGTCTCCATGAATTTGACTACCCTAGTTACCTGGGGAAGTGAAAGCATACAGTATTTGTCTTCTGTGGCTGGCTTATTGCACTTAGCATAGTATACTCAAGGTATGTATGCTGTAGCCTGTGTCAGAATTTCCTTCCTTTTCGTGACTGAATGATAGTCCATCATACGTCTATATATTTTCTTTAACAGTTCAGTCATCTCTGAACACTTAGGTTGCTTCCACCTTTTAGATCCTGTGAATAATGTGCTATAAACATGAGTACTCTTTGGAAAAATTTTAATTAAAAATCAGTATTAGAAGAACCATTATGGGATGGACATTGAACCGGACACTGCACAAGAAATCATGTCACCCTTTTAGTATCCCCGAGGAGACACATCTTCAATTCATAAATGCAAAATTACCGATTGGTGTGACTTTGCCAAGGTCCCAACGAGATGAACAGCAAGCAGAGCTTGGGTTTGAACTCAGGTTTGTCTGACTTCAAATTCTGAACTCAAATAATCAGATAGCCAAGAAGAAAGTAGATGCTTGTTTTTAACGGCAACAAAAAGGAAGTCAGCGTTGATTTAATCAATTTCTATTTGCCAGTTGTGACCTTGCTTATGCTTATACTTCCATCTCTTCGAGAAAAACAACCTCCCTCATCTTTTTAAGCTTGATTCTTCTCTGTAGCACTCCTCTGGCCTCCTTATCCCCTGCTCTCTCAGATAAGTGCAATTCACATTCTAGGTTACTTTGTGACAATCCACCCTCACTGAGAATTACTGATACGGAAGAAAGTGTCCAGACCCCCATCTAAAAAATGGAAATAAAAACTGCTCTAAGAATTGAAAGGCGTGATACATATAAATCACTTAGTGTAATGCCTGAAACATTATCATGTGTTCAATACTGCTAGAAGTCATCACTCTTAATGGCCTTTGTTTCCACTGTATCATAATTAAAGCAATCACTCTATTGATGGACAATAATTCATTGCTATTTTTTATCATTATAAAGACAATACACTGTACACATCTGTATAGCATAATAGCATGCACAATATAATCTTATTTTTAAAACATCCGACATGCATAATACATATATACACAGATATCTGGAAGAAGATAAAGAAAATGGTGAGGCTTGTGTTCCCAGCTTTAGACTTTTTTGTTTTGTCATTCTTCATTTGCCTTGTTTTGAGCAACAAAAATGTGTTAATTTTAAAAACAGAAAAAAAAATTATTTTAGAAAAAAGAGAGAATACTGTAATCCCATACAAGAGAAAGCCTACAACTTTCAGAAATGCAGGTCTAAATTGAAAATCAGTTCTTCGCTGAGTGAATATGCATGTAATTAGCTGCTTATTTGAGACAAAAATGGTACACATGCCCGTGTTAATCATGATATTTATCTCAAAGGACTAATTCGAGAATGATTATCACACACCAGAGTGTGGAGTATTTTACTGAATCTAAGAAGTCTTCAGTTATAAGTTGTATCATTATTTTATAGGCCATTAAGAAATAAGAAAAATTTCTAAACGAAACATGACATGCCACTGATTCTGAAATGCATCCTGATTTCCAAGATTTCAGAATGTGAAAATATCTGCACCTTAGACTTGATAAAAGAATGTTATTCAGCTCGTCATTAAGGTACTTAGTCATTTACTCAATATACAACTCCCTTATCCAGAAATAGTCTTCCAATACCCTAACATTCAAAGCACTGTTTAGAGTTGAAAGATAGTACATAAAATATTAACTCTGTTCTCAAAAAGGTTGAGACAGAAATCTATGAGTAAACTATAATACAATATTTTCAGGCGGACAGGCCAGCACAATTACTATTTTCCTGGGGATACTGAGGAGGCTTAGTGAAGACCATGAGTATCATCTCCCCTTGAAAAAGGAGCATCCTTGTCCAGACACACAGAGGCAGATATGCAAAGGTCCAATACATCCTCTGCCGGGCCCTCTGAGCCCAGCCCTGTCATTCCACTGTTTTCTAAATGTGTGCCTCACATAGATGAGGTAGGAAAGATAACATCTCAGCCTTGGCTTCAAAAATTAGAGAAACAGGTTTTTTTTTTTTTTTTTTTTTTTTTTTTGAGAAACAGGTTTTAAAACACTTTTGAAGCATTCAGGATTACAAGAAATTGCCTCTGATGCTGGGGTATCTGAAATCAGTGCAAAAGGTTAAAAGAGAAAAAGTGTATAGTCAAATTTGCCCTGGAAAAAAAATAGTAAGTCACCTTAAATTACCACAACTTAAGTACCTAAAGTTCAAAAACGTGATTTTTTAATTTCATTGTTTTGTGTGTTTCACGTGATAGCTTTCTTTGCCTTTGGGGGATAACGAAAAAAAGTTCTTAGGAAGGCAAGTAAGAAAATAAAAGAATTTATTCTATCCCCCTCTCCCTCTCCAGACTCATAGTTGAATTTGCCTAAGTTAAATACCCAAATAATGTGATTCCACTTCAATCACTTACAGAATTCAAAGTACACAATCACTGAACAGGATCAACCAAAATAAAATACCGTGAACCAAAGGCAGATCAAAGGAAACCATAAAACTATAGTCATAAATGAAATGAAGGAGCAGAGATGCATTCAAGACAGAAATCAAAGAACACAATAAAAATTTAAGCTAATGTTTGTATTTTAGATGATTATGTACACTGAAGAAGTGAGCACTATTTTTAAGATATCCAGATAACATAATGCTAGATACAGTTAAAAATGAAGTTTCTCCATCCCCTTCTGTTTCTCTTCCACAGATACAAGCACTGTTAACAATTTGGTCTGTATCCTTTTGGATTTTCTGCTCATACATATGAGAATATATTACACATATCAATATTTAAATGTGTTCATATGCTTATCCCTGTTGTGTTTCCTTTTATGTGACTTCCTCCTTTTCTCCTGTGGTGGTTTTTGATTGTTGCAGAAAGAAGAAGAAGGAATAAATATGCAGTTTATGGAGCAGCATTCAGAATAGGATTTTTAAAAGCCTGGGTTTGTCATGAGATATAATTTTCTAAAATTTAAAATTTATAAATGTGTAAATTTTATTAAACTAATTGGTCTGATTTGATCATTTTAAAGATACCCACTAGAACATAGAACAGGCAGGAAGAAGAAACAAAGTCCTCTTCCCTTTTACTTCCGAGTAGAAAGCAGTAGGGTAAAAAGATCAGGTTCTTGCCCATGTCTTCCCTGAGTCATTTTTCTGGGAAAGGAAAATGAGAGATGGGTCAAACATTCTTCCCATAAAATGAGAGTATCTAAGACAAATGAGACTGTAGTCTCATTTTCATAGGTTGTACTCCTTTAAGTAGATAACTTGGCTTGGAGTCACATTCAGAATTCCACAGGAGCACTAACCCACGCTGGAGCATTGAGCAAAGCCTGCACCTGGTATCCGGTACAGCACACAGCTTCCATGTTTGAGGCTTCTGCAACAGGGACAAAGGAGCTGCAGCATTCGGGAATTTTGTGGAAAAGATGCAAATGACCAGTGTCACTGTACATGGCTCAGAATTAAGGTCCAATATTATTACGTGCTGCCTTCACACCTGGGGAAAACTGAGAGAGCCTCAAGTGGCCCCACCACAAATTCTCCTCTCCATTTTGCCCCCATAGATAAGCCAAACAGCCCTTCTTTTCAGAAGGACAAGGTGCAGTTCTTGCTTCTCTGACAGCCTGTGGAATTTTCAACAAACCAATCACATCCTCCCTCGGGAACAAGAGAGCACCCTGCTCTCCTGATACCACAAAACCTGCCTCCTACTGCCCCTGTCTTCTGCAGTCCCTGCCCCCTGCAGCCCCTGCTTGTTCACCTTCTTCCTAAGCTGAACACCTACGTGGCCCTGTGTGGCCTGTGGCCCCTTCCCCCTGCCCCTTGTGCTATAAGTAGAGTGTAGGTGATTAATAAATCATGCCAACTTCATCTGTCTAGTGTTGATGTTCAGTCATCCCCATAACCTGGGACAACGGTGTAAACAAGGTGTTAAAAACCACCCTGCCCCCTGTCTTTAGCAGTGAAGGCTGGTACAATGCCTGACCCCAGCAATTCTGGTCGTTCCTTTAAAAAGATAAATCTATCAATTCAGTGCCACCTCAGTCATTCTTCTATGTATTTTGGGGTGGGAAGGAGCAGTAAGCAGGATGAGGGAGAATATAGGGAGGGTGGATACAAAGTTAAAAAAAAAAAGAAATCACTAATTTTCACTTCTTTCAAAAGCATTTTTTTAAGGATAGAAATTTTGAAATAAATGAATTGGGAAAGCTATTGCAAGCAAGTATAAATCAAAAATAAAATACAGCAAAATAAAGGGTAAGTCCAACAGGACACTACAAGGCAAAAAACAGTTCAAGAAAGGAAACTTCATGGGACAAAGAGGATGACTTTAATTCTCTAAGCGATAGACTCGAAAATAAAAATGTGGTATTTATGAACCTTTAAATTAAACACAATCATTTTCAAGCCCTCCCTCCTTAGATTAGAGTTGTGGTGTTTCCCAAATTCCAATTATATGGTCACAGGCAATCCCTCAGACTTGATCCCTCAGATATCTAACTATAATTGGTATGTGTGGCTTTTACTAGTTTATATGCAAGTGGTGGAGAAGACTTTTATTTTCTCCTCCATTTACTGATAACAGGTGTGGGGGAGAAAAAGTATATGAATTTTTTTAATGAGATTAACCTAGGTGGAATCAATCAATCAGTCAATCAATTCATCCATCCATCCATCCACCCATCCTTGAATAGTGTGAACCCAAGCTTCATGGCTTCCGTATTTTTTTTTTCTGAATAGAAAGAAAGAAAATAATGAGGAAGAATTGTCTAGTCTGAAATTCTCTTTACCAGTTATGAGTTTACACTGTTAGGGCAGAACACTGCAGAGATGAATGAGAGCGAGTCAAAGGGAGAAAGGAATAAAGAATACCTTAGATTCATTGGGGGACAGGGGAGGTACAGGTGGCTGCATTGTGCATGTATAGGACACATATTGTCTTCAGTAATCCCCACAAACATATTCCTTTTTTGCATTAGTGAAACATGTTCATACGTTTATTATTACTGATGTATTTAACAACAGTGAGAGAAATTGCTACAGGAAATATAACCCCGAAAAGGAATTAAAAAAAAAAAAAAAAAAAAAAAGCTTTATCTAGGTTAGATGGCGATTTAGTTTTCAGCAGAGAAAATCCAGAACAGTGGAAGGATCATGCTGGTCTTTTCATCTATGTTCTCCCTTGTGTTGATTCAAGCATCTCTAAGAGTTATTTCAAGAACCATTTTCACACATTCACTGATTTTTGTTTCTTTTTTTAAGCCTTCTGGAAGCAAAACCCAAGCTGTCTATTGCAGCCATGGAGATAAACAGAGATCTGAGAGCTATCATTTTGAAGTTTTCTCCTCTTTTAACTATTCTTAACAGGATAAAGCTACCCTAACTACATGATAGAATCACCTGGGGAGCTTTTCAAAAATCCTAGATTCTCAGGACACATCCAGGGCCAATTAAATCAGAATCTTGTGAGGTATGCACCAGCCATGGTAGAAGTGGGTGACTTCTGGCAGCAATATTGTCCTGAGACCTAGATTTATGGATTTTTAGGTCATCATGATACACCCTTATGTTAGAATAGGTTTCTCATCTTTTACAAATATTACCTACTTAATCTTCACCACAAGCCATGTGATGGGTCTTATGCTTCATGTTTTACAAATGAGGACATCAGGGTTCAAATGGGCTTGCAAGTGGCAGACACCACTGTAATCCATTGACCTGAATCCTAGGAAAAACTAGATATTCCAAAACTACATTGTTCACCAGCTGCCCCAGGGACTGAAGCTCTCATCACAGAATTCCTACAGAAGAGAAGGGCTGGGAACATATTATCAAAGATTGAGGAACAGGGCCAAAGGTATCCCTAACACCCATATTATTTCTCTTTTTATGGCAGTCAGGTGGCTTGTACTGAGTATTGAATGATTAGCATGATGAGACCACTTCATCAACTCATATCATCTAGAATATAGAAGAAAACTGGGAAGTTCCCAAGTAATTCCATGGTCAGACACAGTCTCAGTAACAGGTACCATGACGTTTTATGATGAAGCGATATGAACATGGTATTGTCTGGGCCAGTTTTTTAAGGATCCATACAACATTGTCAGTGTTATTAAAGTTATGAGTTGGGAATTACATGGATAGGACATCTACCACCTCATTCACTGTCCGCATGGATTCAATGAATATGATTGGTCAGACAGGAGGAATTTTTCTGCATAACTAGGGGCTTATTTGCAGGATAGAGGATCATTCATTGGGCCAGAATATTGAGATTGCTACCAGTCAGTAACACTGATGACTCTTAAAACCGGAATATAAGACATAAATGAAATGGTGAACTGAGAACCTCTGAAAATCCTCTCCATAAAATCAATGAGAACATTGGCAAAAATAGCCAAAATGGACTTTTTCAGCACTCTATAAATTAACCTAAAGCTTACAACAAGGTGAGTGTTTATTCAAGAAAAAAAAATGGTAAGAAGAATGGGTGTTGTGACATTTTAACTTGCCCTGCTTCCACTACCTTCTTCTCAATTCCATGGTACCCTTAAAAATCAGCAGCCCACAATCACAATGAAACCAGCAGCCTAGCAGCCACTAAAGGTGCCAGACAGGGTTGGAGCGCTTTCAAAGCCTCATTCTCAGAGATTTGTCTCTGTTTGACTTGTCTGTTAGTTCCCTAGAAAACCGTACACACAAGGCTTCTCTTTATTTGACTAGACTCGGAGTTTACCCAGTGTGAACAGGCTTTTGACTAGGGGCATTTGTCAAAAAGAAAAAAAATTCAGCAGCAACTGTTCATGATTACTGTGGCAATAACAATTGGTCCAAACAAGTTGCCCAAAAACTTTGAAAGAAACACCTGGGGAGTGAGATGTTTTCCAGAGTCTTTGAAAAATTCTGAAATATTCATAAGAGTCTAGAAGGTCACACACATGTGTAGGGAAAAATCTAAGAAGGCCTTAGGCTCTCCCACCTGGCTGACCTTGAGGCTCTGCACAAGTAGAGAGAGAATGCTAAGACAGAGTGATAAAGGAAATGGATGTATGCTAAAGACATGTCCTGATATGCACACAGAGCCCTTGGCAAAGACAGGGAGACTTTTTGGTTACAGGATTTTAGTGAAATCTCTGTCCAATCATTACCTGATCACTAAATTAACCAACCAGAAACTTCAGGGGTCACACATGGCAAAGAATATGTATGGTATGGAATTAGTTCAAGTGAGTCACTAAGAAAACAAGCAGCAACAAAAACAACAATAACAAAAAGCAATAACAACAAACCCTAAAGAGAGTGAGAAATCTATTTTCCAGAGTGGCCACTTTATATTATGGAAAATTTCCAGTTTCAACAACAATAAAATGATGACACACGCAAAGAAACAAGAAAGTATGAGCCACACATAGAAAGAAAAAAAAACAGTCAATATAAATTATTCTTGAGGAAGCCAAGATGTTGGACTTACCAAACAAAGACTTTAAATCCATTGTTTTAAATATGTTCAAAAACCAGAGGATTCCAAATGTATGATTAATGAAAGAAAAAAATTGATAAGTTAGACTCTACTAAAACTAAAAACTTTTGCTCTATGACACCGACACTGTTGAGAGAATAAAAAGACAAGCCACAGACTGGAAAAGGAACTGCAAAATACATATCTGATAAATAACACCAAAACTCTTAAAACTCAACAATAAGATAGTAACTACCTAATTTAAAAATAGACAGTGAATGAGGAAGAAGATACACATGTGACAAATAAGCATATGAAAAGGTGTTCAACATCACATGCTATTGGAGAATTATAAATTTAAAAACAATGAATTATCACTACAAACCTATCAGAATGGCCAAAATCCAGAACACTGTCAACATCAAACACTGAAGAGGACGTGGAGCACTAGGAACTTGGATTCACTGCTCGTGGGAATGCAAAATGACACAGCCACTTTGAAAGACAGTTTGGCAGCTCCTCACAAAATCAAACATACTCTCACCATGTAATCCAGAAACTGTGTTCTTTGGTATTGACCCAACGGAGCTGAAATTTTATGTACACACAGAACTTGCACACAAATGTTTATGGCAGCTTTATTCATAATTTACAAAACTTGGAAGCAATCAAGAACAGGTGAATGAATTAAAAACACAAAACTGTGGCACATTCATACAATGAAATATTATTCAGTAACAAAAATGAATGAGCTATCAATCTATGAAAACTCATGAAGGAATCTTAAATATATATATTGCTAAGTGAAAGAAGCCAAGCTATAAACACTACATACTATATGATTCCAACTACATGACATTCTAAAAAAGGCAAAGCTATGGAGTCAGTAAAAAGGTCAGTGGTTGTCAGAAGTTTGGAGGAAGGAAGAAATGAATCAGTGCAGCAGAGGGGAATTTTAGGACAGTGAAATTATTCTGCAGGAGAATGAATTGTGGATACATGTCCAACAAAAAGAGTAAACCCTAATGTAAACCTTGAACTTTTCTTATTAATAATATATCAATATTACCTCATCAATTGTAACACATGTACCACACTAATACAAGACAATAATAGGTAAAACTGGGGAAGAATGTGAAGTTATATATGTGAACTATATGTACTTTGCACTCAACTTTTCTGTAAATCTAAAAGCTATGCAAAATATTAAAGACTATGAATTAAAACAACCAGAAAAAAATACTAGAGAAAACTGTGTGTAAAGAAATAAAGAAAACTATGAGGAATAATGTCTCACCAACTACAGAATATCAATAAAGGAATAGAAATCATTTTTTAAAAACCAAATATAAATTATGGAGTTGAAAAGTACAATAAGTAAAATAAAAAAATTATTATGGGTGTTCAACATTACATTTGAGTAAGCAGAAGAAAGAATTAGCAAACTTGAAGATAGGTCAATTAAGATTAGTCAATCTAAGAGAGAAAAAGAAAAAAGAAGTAAAAAACAGAGCCTCAGAGATCTATGGGACATCATTAACTGTGCCAACATATGCATAACGGAGTTTTAGGAGAGGAGAGTGAGAAATGGGCAGAAAGAGTATTTCTTAAAGAAACAGGAAGGCCAAAAACTTAACAAATTTAATTAAAAAAAAACATTTATGGCCGGGCGCGGTGGCTCACGCCTGTAATCCCAGCACTTTGGGAGGCCGAGGCGGGCGGATCACGAGGTCCAGAGATCGAGACCATCCTGGTCAACATGGTGAAACCCCGTCTCTACTAAAAATACAAAAAAATTAGCTGGGCATGGTGGCGCGTGCCTGTAGTCCCAGCTATTTGGGGGGCTGAGGCAGGAGAATTGCTTGAACCCGGGCGGCGGAGGTTGCAGTGAGCCGAGGTCACGCCACTGCACTCCAGCCTGGCGCCTGGTGATGGAGTGAGACTCTGTCTCAAAAAAAAAAAAAAAAAAAAAAAAAAAAACATTTATTTAGACATGAAGGAATCTCAACACACTCCAATAGGATACACTTTAAGTGATCCACACCTATGTACATCATAATCAAACTGTCAAGAATCAAAGATAAAAGGATTTCTGAAAACAGAGAGAAGCTACTCATCACGTATAAGTTACTCTCAATATGATTAACAGCCAGTTTCTCATTAGAAATCATACAGGCTGGAAAGCAGTAAGTTAATATCTTTAAAAGTGCTGAGAGAAAAAAACAAAGTCTAGCAATCGGAAATGTTATATCCAGCAAAACTGATCTATAAAAGTTTACAAGAAATTAAGACATTCCCAGATAAACAAAAGCTGACCCAACTGGTCGTTAGCAAAGCTTCCTTACAAGAAACACTAAAGGAGGCTCTTCTGGAAAAAATGAATGGACACGACTGGGCAGTAACTTAAAAATTATGAGGGAATACTACGAAGCAATAAATAGAATCAGTAGAGGTAACTACATAGGTAAATATAATACACTGCACAAATATATTTTCGGTCATAGCACTTCTTTTTTCTTCTCCCTAACTTAAATGATAACTGCATAAATAAATAAATTTGTGTTGATGAGCATGCAATATATTAAAATGTAGTTTTATGGCAATAATAGCATAACAGAGAGGGAAAGAATAGAGCTGTGTAGAAGCAAAGTTTCATATACTACTAAAATTCATTTGGTATTAATCTAAACTAGATTATTACAAGTTAAGACATTAATTATAATTCCCCCGGGCAACTATCAAAAAAACAAAACAAAACAAAAAAAACCCTCAAAACAATATACAGTAAAAGAAACAAGTGAATTAAAATGGGACACTAGAAAATCTCTACTCAGCACGAAAGAAGGCAGTGATAGAAGAATAGAGGCACAGCAAAAGCAACAACAAAAAGAAAAATCTCGAAAGAAATACAGAAAAGAGAAAAATGGAAGACCTAAATCATACCTTATCAGTAATTAAATTACATGTAAATGAATTAAATACTTAATTAGAAGAAGAAAGGAAATGATAAACATCATGATGGATATAAATAAAATAAACAATAGAGCAAATCAATAAAATCAAAATTTGTTTTTTGAAAAGACTGGGAAAACTGACTACCCTGTAGCTACAGTGAGCAAGAATAAAAGAAAGAAGACTCAAAATACTAAAACCAGGAAAAAAGAGGGGACATTACTACATATCTTACAGAAACAAAAAGCATTATAAAAAAATACTATGACACAATTACATTAACAACAAATTAGATTATTTAGAAGAAATTGACACATTTCCAGAAAAATAAAACTCCCAACACTTACTCAAGAATAAATAAAAAATGTGAATAAACTTATTACAAGCAAAGACGTTGAATTAGTAATATGAAAAATTCCCACAAAGTGCCATGATAATGATATTACTTAAAAAAAAAAAGAAAAAAGAAAATCCTCATAAAGAAAAGACCAGATGCTTGTTCAGTGATTGCTAACAAAAGTTAAAGAGGAATTAACATCAATCCTTCTCAAACTCTTCCAAAGAAATAGAATAAAAAAGAACACTTCTCATTTTCTGAGGCGAGTATTACCCTAGACACATATCACAAAAAGGGAAAATTATAGAGCAATGCCCTTATGTATTCCAATGCAAAAATCTTCTACAACAAAATACTAGCAAATTAAATCTAGCAACATATAAAAGGGTTTATCCAAATGGGATTTATCTTGTTTTTATGGATTCAAAGACAATATTGTTAAGATGGTAAAACTCCACAAATTGGTCTATAGATCTGATGCAATTTCTATCAGGATGCCAGCTGCCTTTTCTTCCCCCAGAACTGACAAGCTTAATATAAAACTCATATGAAAATTCAAGGGACACAGAAGAGCCAAAACAATCTTAAAAGAACAAATTTATAAAACTCATACTTTCATATTTCAAAAGTTACTACAAAGGTACAATAAACAAAACTGTGCCACTGGCATTAAAATAAATATACGGATCAGTGGAATAGAATTGAGATACAAAAATAAACCCTAACATTTATGGTACACCAATTTTTGAAAAAAAAATGTCAAGACAATCCAGTGGAGAACATTTCAATATTTGTAAATCATATATAAAGGACTAGTATTTAGAATATATAAAGAACTCTTACAACCCAATAATAAAAAGACAAGCAACCCATTTTAAAAGTAGACAAAGGATTTAAATAAACATTTGTCTGAAGAAGATATACAAATGGCCAACAAGCACCTGAAATATGCTCAATATCACTAATTATTAGAAATATGAAAGTCAAAAACAATCTTCAGATACCACTTCACACCTGCCAGCACGACTATAATGAAAAAGATGGATAATAACAGACATTGGCAAGAATGTGGAGAAATTGGAACCATAACACATCGCTGGTGGGAATGTAAAATGGTGCTGTCATTTTGAAAAAATAGTTTGACGTTTTTTCAAATGTTAAACATACAGTTTAAATCACGTAGAGTAAAAAAAGACCAACACAACAATTCCATTTATATAAAGTTTGAAAGGCAAAGCTACGGTGCAGAAACACATAGTTAGGTGGTAAAATTATAACAAACTTTTTTAAAAAAATGGATTATCATTAAAGCCAAGATAATGATCACTTTAGGGGTTAAGAAGAGGCTTTTGGTTTGGAAGAAGCAGACGAAGGAAACTAATGTAATGATAATGGTATATTTTTTGGTGGATGATGGTAATCTAACTGTTAATTTTATCATAATTCAATAAGCTTGTACATTCATGTAGTGTGCACTTTTCTATTAAGTGCTATATTTCATCATAAACACTCATTTTAATGTGCAAGTGAAAAATCTATGAATAAGGTGCACCAGAAGCTACTTAATCATTCCCATACTGTTGACATTTTGATTGCTTCCAATGTTTTATTATTCTTAACAACATGGCAATTAACATTTTTCTGCAAAACTCTCCATATTTTTTATTGTGAACTTGAGATGGATTTCCTTATGTGGGAATATGGAGTTGAAGTATTCAAATATTGGAACTATGAATGCTCATAGTTTTTCTTTCTTATGCTACATGTGGTTTATTTCAATCCAATGCTTCAGTTTTCCAAGACCTTTCTGAATTTGGATTCTGTCCTGTTAGCTTTCCGCTATCCTTTCAAGGTGTTCCCATCTCTCTCTTACACTGGTTCATCAGTCTCTTCCTGCAAGCCCAGGCTTAGAAAGTGAGCTTCTTTCTGCTCCCACGCGGTTATCTCTATCAATGTTCAGGACCGTGTTGAGAGCCCTTCTGATAAGGAAGGGTCTCCTATGCCCGAGATTTGTGGCCTATGCCTTTCAGATAGCAATGCATTCTGAAAACTGTTATAATGCAATGCCACCACCACTGTCAAATAACAACATTCAAAAAGTTAGAATGGCGATCATTAAAAAATCTGGAGACAACAGATGCTGGAGAGGATGTGGAGAAAAAGAAACACTTTTACACTGTTGGTGGGAGTGTAAATTAGTTCAACCATTGTGGAAGACAGTCTGGCAATTCCTCAAGGACCTAGAAATAGAATTCCATTTGACCCAGCAATCCCATTACTGGGTATATATCCAAAGGATTATAAATCATTCTATTGTAAAGACACATGTGGCACTGTTTACAATAGCAAAGACCTGGAACCAACCCAAATGCCCATCAGTGATAGACTGGACAAGGAAAATGTGGCACATATACACCATGGAATACTATGCAGCCATAAAAAACGATGAGTTCGTGTCCTTTGTAGGGATATGGATAAAGCTGGAAACCATCATTCTCAGCAAACTGGCACAAGAACAGAAAATCAAACACTGCATGTTCTCACTCATAGGTGGGTGTTGAACAATGAGAACAAATGGACACAGGGAGGGGAGCATCACACACTGGGGTCTGTTGGTGGGAGGAATAGGGGAGACAGTGGAGAGTAGGGAGGTTGGGGAGGGATAACATGGGGAGAAATGCCAGATATAGGTGATGGGGGGATGGAGGCAGCAAACCACATTGTCATGTATGTATCTATGCAACAATCCTGCATGTTCTGTACGTGTACCCCAGAACCTAAAGTGCAATAAATTATATATATATATTTTTTAAAAAGCTAAAAACATGACATGGCTAATAGAGATTAAGCGTATGTCAAGTATTTTATTCAGCTCATTAATTAATGAAGGACCAGTAGGAAGGTAAAACTGATTCAAAGAACAGCTCAAGGAATGAAGATTGATGGATGTATTAGTCTGTTCTCACACTGCTATGAAGAACTGCCCAAGACTGGGTAATCTATAAAGAAAAGAGGTTTAATTGACTCACAGTTCAGCATCGCTGGGGTGGCCTCAGGAAACTTCCAATCATGGTGGAAGGCAAAGGGGAAGCAAGGCACCCTCTTCACAAGGCGGCGGGAAGGACAATGAATGTAGGAGAAACTACCAAACACTTATAATACCATCAGCTCTCCTGAGAACTCACTCATTACTAGGAGAACAGCATGGAGGAAACCACCCCCCTGATTCAATTACCTCCACCTGGTCTCTCCCTCAACACGTGGGGATTATAGAGATTATAATTCAAGATGAGATTTTGGGTGGGAACATAGCCAAACCATATCAATAGAGTTAGTTCAAAAATGCTGAAATGAATTTGCTAACAGACATAAAACTATATAGTGTCTCACAGGGTGATAAAATAATAACAGAATTATCTTTTTACCAGGCAGAAATCTACAAATTAACATGTAACTTCACAGTGTGTGGGTTTTAATCAAGTGGAAATACTCAGTCAAACTCAGGTGTATTCTGCTACTAGTGAAATAATCCTTAGGGAAAGGATTGTAAAACAATGCCCCCACATAATGTCAAACATCAAAAGGACATGCACTTGTCCTTTATTTCTAAGTGTTGCAGAATTTTTTCCAACACCACTTTTTTCCCCCCCAGTGGTCTTGAAAAATCACTGGGTCTGTCTTTTGCTGTTTTGAAAACCCTGAAAGAATGGGGCAGGTAGTAAAATTCAATGTAATTTTACTATTGAAAATTCAAGTCACTACATAGGACGTGTATTATTTTTTTCTTCCCAAGGTCAATTCAGTTCTATCTTTCATTATCTGAAAGCTCACAAGAAGTCATATGTTTTGCTTTCTGAAGCCACTGATGTTTACTAAAGTATAAGAAACTTCCTATCTGGAAGTGTTCCTGGATAGAGTATATATGCCCATGAATCTCCTAAAATTTCGTGCAGATAATTGCTTTAGGTGCACATGTCCATTTCTGTTAAAAAGAGAAGAAAGTTCTATGATCACAGAGGGTTACAAAACACTGCCACGTGGGGTTTCTAGTAGCTGGTACTCCCATGGAGTTAGCTGCCACATTACAGAGTACCTTTACCTTTTCCTCACACGTGTTCTATTGCCTTCTTTACAATCACTGGTATAAACTCTGCTTCTAGTCACATCCCTGCTATCCACCAGCCTGGAAACATCTGCATCCTTCTCAGGACAAAACGTACCCATAGCACTCTGTAGTACCGCTACACACACACAGAGTGACACTGCCAAAAAGGTAAAGGCACAAAAAGCTACCAAATCCCTGTGTTATATTTTGCAAACACAAAACCCAGAAAGCCTGCTGTCATTGAAGCTCTGCTCATTTGTTAACATAATTCCTTTTGCTCTAAATTTTATTTGCAGTCTGTCTTATTAAGAATTCAAACACACCCTAATGTATTATCATTTACATTATATGAATATTTGTTTAGCATAAGGCTATTCCAAGGTACCGAGAGTAATTGATGCTAAAATTATATTTCCTGTGTAATCTGTATAATAAAAGTTCAAAACCCATATGAAGGCAGGAACAATCTGTCAGCTTGTTGCAGGTGCAATAAGCCATGTTGTCATTTGGTCAGCCCAAAACAAATGAGTCAAGCAATGCCATTATAGGCCATTTGCAACTCACAAATTTCATTCCAATTAAAGATTAGGGCTCTTGGTTGCAGAATGGATTGTGTCTATAATAAGCTTTTTATTTCAATACACCCAAAGATACTATTTTTGCTAGGATTTTTTCCTTATTTGCATAAAAGGCCTGACAGGGGACAGAAAGATAGGGCATAAGAAAGATAAAGGAGACAAAAAGGAAGATTCCCATCTCCTTCCAATAAAGGGTAAATAATATCTTACAGAATGACAGTAGTAATAATAGGTGCCATTTACTGAACCTTTAGTGTGAGGCAAATGTTATACTATAACCTTCACAGGTATTTGTTCATCCATTTATTTAATAGCTATTGAATCCTTATTATGTGTCAAGAACTGCCTTATGTGTCCTAGAACATAAAATATACAGTTGGCTGGGCGCGGTGGCTCACGCCTGTAATTCCAGCACTTTGGGAGGCTGTGGGGGGCAGATCATGAGGTCAGGAGTTTGAGACCAGCCTGGCCAATGTGGTGAAACCCTGTCTCGACCAAAAATACAAAAAAAACTAGCCAGGTGTGGTGGCACATGCCTGTAGTCTCAGCTATTTGGGAGGCTGAGGCAGGAGAATCGCTTGAACCCAGGAGGTGGAGGTCGTAGTGAGCCGAGATTGCACCACTGCACTCCAGACTGGGCAATAGAGGGAGACTCTGTCTCTAAATAAATAAATAAATAAAATATGCAGTTTATAAGTTTATACCCTTGTAGTGTTTATACGCTAAAAAGAAGAGAGCCCATAAACCCAGAAATAAACACAAGTGCTACACACACACACACACATATATAATTTTAGCTTGAAACATGCTTCACAGAGGAGATTGGGTTGTGCTGGAGAAGGACTCGTTCGGCCAGATGATCAAAGCCTCTCTCGGAGGTCTCATGGGACGATCTGGAAAAGCTTTCTGAGCAGAGAAAACAACAAATACCAAAGTGTTGAGACTGAATAGAGTTTGGCACTTTTGAAAGAGACAGAAGGAAGACCAGTGGTCATGATGGATGGATAAGGAGAAAAATGAGAAGGGATTAAAAGACCATTTGAAAGTTTAAGTAAAAGAATAATGCTCATTTTTCAAAGCTCACTCTGATTGCTCTGTGAGGACTACATGATGAAGGAATGGAGTGGAGGCAAGGAGGCTGGTGAGAAGGTTGTTGAGCTGGTGTGGAAGGAAGTTGATGGTGGTTGTGATCGTGCTTATCAGTGTGCATGATGAAGAATGGGAGAATTCTGGTGATATCGTTCATTTATTTTTGAGGTGGAGTGATTAGGATTTGATGATGAATTAAATATGGGGTCTGAGGCCGGGCGTGGTGGCTCACGCCTGTAATCCCAGCACTTTGGGAGGCTGAGGCGGGTGGATCACGAGGTCAAGAGATCGAGACCATCCTGGTAAACAAGGTGAAACCCCGTCTCTACTAAAAATACAAAAAAATTAGCTGGGCATGGTGGCATGTGCCTGTAGTCCCAGCTACTCGGGAGGCTGAGGTAGGAGAATTGCTTGAACCCAGGAGGCGGAGGTTGCCGTGAGCCGAGGTCACGCCACTGCACTCCAGCCTGGCGCCTGGTGATGAGTGAGACTCTGTCCCAAAAAAAAAAAAAAAAAAAAAAAAAAATTGGGGGTCTGATGTCAAGGGAGGAACCAGAGATAAATACTTAGGGAAAATAGAAGAACCCCTGCCCTCCCTACTCCTCTTCTCATAACGGAAAAATTGGCACAAGATATCAGCAATTCACTGAGTATAGTGACTCATGGCTGTAATCTCAGCTACTTGGGAGGCTGAGGTGGGAGGATCACTTGAGGCCATGAGTTCGAGACCAGCCCGAGCCATATAGCAAGACCTTATTGTTAAAAAGAAAGAGAAATTCACCACAGCAGCGAAACAAATGTCCCAGTCTAGTGCAATGCAAAACATGTCCAACTTAATGGATAATCAATAGTGAACTTTTCTATGAGGAAATTGTCTAGTCAATTGGCAAAGATTTTGAATATATATATCAAGATTATTATGGGTGGTTAAAGGATTACCCTCAGATCCCAATAGTGGAATGTAAATGAATCCATATAATCAAAAGGGAAATTTGAAATTTTATTTTTGGTAGCTTTCATAATACACCTTTTCTTCACCAACTCTATATCCTGGAAAATATTGTAAGGAAACAACCAAATGTGGAATTGGACTTACGTTCAAAAACATTAACTATAATGACAATGAAGGGAAATTAGAAATAATATAAATATCCAATGATAGAAAATGACTAAATATATGATGGTACAGCTGTTTATGCTGTCACTAAAATCATATTTTGGAGTCATTTTTGTCACTATAAAGTGGTCATGAGGTAAATCAAATGGAGCTCAAAAGCATGATTAAAAAAACACTACATAGCTAAACATGTGTATATATGTAAATAACAGAAAGCAACAAGCTAAAAGGTTAACAATGGTTTTCTCAGAGAGGTCAGATGATAGATTATTTCCAAAATCTCAACAATTAACATGTATCACTTATATCATCAATAAAATTATACAAAGTTTGCAAGTCCTAAGAAGTCCGTGGAACTTTCTGGGCTGGATCCACTGTGTGCTCCTTTGCGACGGTTGCTTTCAAACCACGCCTGGACATTTTTATGGACCCTCGAGAATAATTCTGCTTGCTGCCTGATTTTGTCTCTCAGAACTTAGTGATGGTGGCAGGGTTCCTCTGGGAGTCGCTTAAAGTCATTTTGGGTTTGAATTCTTTTTCTTATTTGACTTAGTTCAGGCTGCTATAAGAAATTGCCACAGACTGGGTTGCTTAAACAACAAATGTTATTGCTTACAGTCCTAGAGGCTGAGAAGTCCAAGACCACGGTGCTGGCAGGTCTGGTCTCTGGTAAGCATCCTCTTCCTGACTTGCAGACAATGCCATCTCATTGAATCCTCATACGGCAGAAAGAGGGCAAGAGAGAGAGCCCTCTTGGATTGCTTTTATAAGAGCACTAATCCTACTTATGGGGGGGTCTGCCCTGTTGACCTAATTATCTCCTAAAGCCCCCTGCAAATATCTTCACAGTGGAAGTTAGTATTTCAACATATGAATTTGTGGAAACATAAGATATTCGGTCCTTAAAACATATTGCTTGGCCTTTCCCTTCATCTGGTCCTGGATGCACAAAATTGTGCTGGAATTTCTTGATGTTGGAGGCATGCTTTTTTTCTGCTGGTAAAATACTTCCTCCTTGCCATGCTCTTTTCATGATTTAAGTGGTAATGTGTGAAAGGTGGAGTCAATTCACTGTGCACAGATCATGTTGCACACAGATTTTTTGTGGCCTAGCCTCTCTGGCTCCCAATTTTGCCAGATTTTCTCACGTACCAGCAGGAAAAAGACAGAAAAGGAGGCTTTTAGGTCACAGAGACACAAGAATAGCAGAGAATCATTTTAGGGAGATCGAATACACTTGTTTTTGCCATTCTCTCTTCTGTTATCCAACCAAACCAAGGCACCCTTTTCTCAAACTACGGGAAATGAATGAAACCAAGTATGCACTAACCAATTTCTGTGATCTGATCATATCTAACCAAGCACAAAAGCACATCTACCAATGATTAATTGGTGCCCAAAGTCAAAATGGAGACAAAATTTTCAACCCCTTCTGGGTACAAAGTCTGACTTAAAGATTCGTGAATATGAAATCAGTAAGTTTTTTTCCAAAAATAATCATGTCCACAGATTCCTATCGTCATTGTATTGATTCTCAAATTTTATTTAATTCTATTTTATTAAAGTCCTCAAGGAAAAACTTCTTGCACAATCATTGTATCTGCGGTTCTTACGTGGCTTTGGAGGAAAAATAATACTATGAAAAGGTGGTTGCTGAAGGGTAATTTAATCAGCATTCTCATATATTATATGACTTTTTTGTCTGCTTTGCATAGAGGGAAAAGTCTTAGGGCAGAAATAGTGTCTTACATATTTTAATTTGATTTCCAGGCCTAATTACATTTTGCTTAAACTCAACACACTCGTGATTTTACAAGGACGACAATGTTGTGGGATGAAATAAAGTTTTGAAAAATTTCTACATTTACTTTTCTTTGCTGGAGATGGAACTCTCACTATATGTAATCCAAGAATACAGTCCACAAAGGACACTTATTTTAGTTCTACATTAAATCAAAGACAATGTAAAGTTGATAAATTTACTACAGTGTCTTTGAAAAAAAAAAAAAGAAAGTGTAGCCAGGAAAATTACCAAATATGACCAATAGGATTTTAAAAAGCCAGTTTCTATCAATTCTTCCAGGTATGCAAGCTCACACCTTCTCCCTCAAACCACCATTACATCCAAAAAGCTTTTAAAATCCTGTCAATCTTTTTTCATTGAAATGCTTTGCACATTTCCCAGTACTTTTCATTGCCAAATTCTAGACCAAATCTTAATTTATTTTCTTGAACAGCCTGAGATATTACAGTATCTTGTATTTCCTCTGTATATTCTCTTACCTGCTGACCTACTCAACACCTAAACTGTCACTTTTATTATATAAATTACCTAACTAAAATATTAATAATTATCTCTGCAATCAAATCCAAGCTTTTTAGATTGGTAGGAAAATAAAAAGAACAGCAATAATATTCATAGTGGCTAATTTTTATTTATAAAACATTTATTTCCCAGATACTTTTCTAAATATTTTATAAGGACTTAACTCATTAGTTCTCACAAAAACTCCACGAGGGAGGTAAAATAATGTACCCATTTGTCAGATGTGGAGATGGAGAGCAGAGAGGTAGCGTTGACTCTACTACCAGGGACCAGTATGGTGGGAATTTCAGCCCTGACCACTTGAGCAGGAAAATCCCTCAGACCTGGGCTGAAGCTGGAAAATAAAAAAGAAGAGAAATGCCAGAATAGTTAGAACAACCTGTTATCCAAGTATGTAGTTTGAGCAGTTCTTGAAAGGGAAGCCAATAGTTATCAGTAGAGAAGTTATGGGGAGTCTTTATTATAAACAATGAATATAGAGATTTATGAGCTAAGGAGCTTGGGGCTGAAGACACCAGGAACAGGTCAAACTAAAAGCAGATCTGATTTACTGCAAGAACGGAAGGAGAGTGTCAGTATTCACGTTACTGCAACTCGAACAAGCCAGAAGATTCAAAGCCTCAAGAAAAGGCAGAAAAGCAACGGTTCTATTTATTCCAGAATTATCTAAATGCAACTCTTTTTCAAGTTTCGTTTCTTCTGTAAAATTTTTTCTCTGGACAGTTTACCTGCATGCTGTTACTCCTCTGATCCCATACAACATGAATTGTCTACAAATGATAAGCTATATTGTGATTTATTATTTGATGTTTTATTTATGTACTTACATATGTCCCTCCTGGTTCTAAGGGGGATTTACAGGTACTCAATGGGTATTATTTAGTTGTTCATGCATCCATACGTCTTCTCTTTGTGTACAATTCCCTGTTGGTCATTCCTCCATCAGACTGACCCATGCTTTCCAAACTCAACACAGCTGTAGCAGACCCAGTAAGAGGCCCCTCTACTTTTGTCCTTGCTGTCAGAGCTCTGGTTTTGTTCAGATTTCCAATCTTCCTCCATGAGACAGGAGCACAGAGCCTTAACCTCTGTCCCCAGGGGAGAGTCCTAATGGGTCTACACCAGTCACAGGGAGACACATGGAGATGAGGAAAAAAGGCATCCATCCTCCACTCAGGAGTGGGCATGAGGCAAAGTGCTGACTGATGAGAGGTGGACAGGAATCTCCCAGAAGACCCTGGTAAAATTTTCCACATTCTTAAGAAGGACACATGAGAAGAGAAGTCTTTGTTCTGCTTCGGGACACTGTGTAAAGTAAATGACATTCCTGGAGCTACTGACGCCCTCTGAAACCAGGAGGGAAAGCAGATGATGACGAAGCTGATGCTAAAGATGGCAGACAGATAAAGAACCATGGGTCTGTGCAGCCACCAAAAGCGCTGTGCCTTCTTTCTCCTCTGGACTTCCAATAGGAAATAATAAATTTCCTTAGGACAATTTGATCCTGGGTGATCCTTTACAGCCATAGTTGTCGTGACGGATGGCCTAGCACAGCTCTTCATACGTAATAGGTGCTGTATTAGCATTAATTGATAAATTGGATCAATAGTTCAATATATCACTTGCTTGTATATTAGTTAAGATCACTCTATCTTAAAATAAGAGAAATGATCACAAAATAGTATATTTGATTAGCTATCATGGAAACTGACATTTATTTTTAAATTTTTAATAAGAAAATACTACAGCAAAAGTTCTGTGTAAAGATATCATGACATATTATGATTTTACATATTATCGTGACATAATATGGTTTTAGACGACACTTAGAAATATTAGTTACTAGCAAACTTCAACATATAAGAGCTGTTTCTTTCTAAAACAAAAAATATTTAAAATATAGATTATAGAAAAGGTTATTTAATGCAACAGCACTACATTTCCATACCTCCAAAATTTTTAAAATAATTTTACATATATGAGTTTATTTGTGATACTTTATACACTATTTCATTGTCTCGTGCCTAAAGCAGTTCATTACAAAAATTAGAAACTTGATGTGTCATTTGTGAATGAATTTTAAAAAGCATGTTGTTAGATTATTCCATGATTTCAAATGTCTCAATTTAATTTTGCCTCTGTTTCACCTGTCTAAAATAGGTCATACATTTTCATGAATGGCTGAGAAAAACTATTCCAGATTTGGACTGTTTTTTAAGGGTTTTGGTCCATTTTTTTTTTTCATTTTGTTTTCTAACACGAAGCTAAGGAGACAAACTCTTTGCTCCCTAACTAAGGCTCAGTTTCACAGCTGAGATGGCACTTGAAGAGTAAATATGCATTTCAGTTTTGGTAACCATAGCTCCACCACAGTGACCCAAGCTCAGTTTAACCCGACTTCTTAAACGCTCTAACATTGGTTAGTTCCAGCGCGTTGAATCCGCTGTTGAGAATTAATGTCACAGAGGGCAATGGAACAGATGCAGGAAAACAGATTGGGACTCAGTTTTCTGTAAGCAGAGTGCATGGTCTAAACTCTGAGCCACAGGGCATCAGGAATCAACATTTTATTTTCTTGGTCTTGGTCTTGTTCTGAAACATGAAAGGGAAGTCCAGGAACTGTCCTGCTGAGATCATTCTAAGAGTCAAAGCAGTAAGGAGAGGTTAAGGGCCTCAGCAATTTCAGGGTCTCAGGCTACAGTTTAGAGCCAAATGCTGAGCAGAAAAGGGCGAATTAGCAGAGCAAAGCCGCTTTCTTGCTTTTCCCAGATTCTGCCTTGGCAGTAGGATATAGGATGACTGCATTTTTGAAATCACATCCATGGAAATAAGAATATAGGAAAGTAAAGATTAAACAGGATCCATTAAAGCACTGTTGACTCCTTTTCTTTCTGAGAATGTGGACATTGAAATATTTCATTTGTCGAGGAGATGACGTAAGGAAAACACTTGGATATCCAGCACTTGTATTTACTTAGCAGGTATATTGGTCTGCTTGGGCTTCCATCACAAAATACCACAGACCGGGTGGCTTAAACAACAGACATTTATCTTCTCACAGTTCTAGAGGCTGGGAGTTCATGATCAAGGTGCCAGTGGAGTTTGTTTCTTGTTAGGCCTTTCTTCCTGGCTTGTAGATGGCCACCTTCTCACTGTATCCTCACAGGACCTTTCCTCTTTGTATGCACGGGACACACACACACACACACACACACACACACGCAGAGAGAAAGAGTAGAGAGAGAGAGATCGATCTGATATCCTCTTGTTACAAGGACACCAGTCTAATTGGATTGGTGCCCTACTCTTACAACTTAATTAATTTTAATCACCTCCTCAAACCTCTTATCTCCAAATACAACCATATTGTGAGTTAGCACTTCAACATACGAATTTGTGAGCAAGAGGGCAGGGGACAAAATGTAGTCCATATCAGTAAGTAAACATGAGTTTTCTTGAATGTGAAGTGTGGTCGTTTGCTGGGGCTGCCATAACAAAATCCCAGGCTGGTGACTTAAATAACAGATTTTCTCACACTTCTGGAGACTGGAAGTCCACGGTGGAGGTGCTGACAGGTTGTTTTTCTTCGGAGGCCCCTCTTTTTGGTTTGCAGATGGCTTCCTTCTCACTGTGTTCTCACATGGTCACTTTCAGATCTCTGAGTCATTTGTGTTCTAATTTCTTCTTACAAGGACACCAGGCAGATTGGTCCAGGGTCCACAGTAACAGCTTCAGTTTACCTTCATTACCTTTTTAATGGCCTCTCTCTGAATACAGTTACATTCTGAGATATTGGGGGTTAGGACTTCCACATATGAATTTTAGGGGGACATAATTCAGCCCCATAACATGAAGTGAGAGATGCTGAAATTAGAGGTGCTGTATTGAAGTAAAAACCATCCCATGGTGGTATCAGTTCATGAGAAAATCTACTCAGCCAACAGTACTCAAGAATTTAAGGGCATGTCCATAAGCGTTGTCCAAATTTTACCAAATCTTTTCTTTTCCCTTCATTATCTTATGGGCTAAATAATCACAAAATCATATTGTATTGCGTAGTGGTTCTGCTAGCATTCAATGCTAACATGCTAATACATTTCCACTGCTTTGATATTTGATTCATGAGTTTCTGGTTATCGGGTTTTTTTTTTGTTTTTGTTTTTTTGTTTTTGAGCTGGAGTCTGTTGCCCAGGCTGGAGTGCAGTGGCACAATCTCAGCTCACTGCAATGTCTGCCTCCTGGCTTCAAGTGATCCTCCCACCTCAGCCTCCCCAGTAGCTGGGATTACAAGCGTAATCCCAGTTAGCCACCAAGCCTGGCTAATTTTTACATTTTTTTAAAAGTAGAAATGGGTTCCACCATGTTGGCTAGACTGGTCTCTAACTCCTGGCCTAAAGTGATCCATCCACCTCAGCATCCTAAAGTGCTGGAATTACAGGGGTGAGCCACTGTGCCTGGCCATGATTCATGAGCTTTTAAATGCTTAAACACATAGTACATTTCTCATTAACATTATGTTGTTGCTTCCAAGGTTAATTGCACTGTGGAACAGTAATCTGTCCTGTATTAAAATAATTATTTTAAATGCGTTGAAGATTGTTACCTTCCCCTTTGCCTTCCTCCCCTCCCAGTTTCCCCGGCCCTCGAAGAGAAAGAAATATCAGAGCCAGTAGAAGAAGAAAGGAGAAAGGAAAGAAAAAGAGGAGAAGGAATAAGAGGAAGCACAGGAAAGGGGAAAGACTGAACATGCCTGCTTTCTGCACTGTGGCTTTTTTTATGGGGTCAGGGGTTGGCATAAGCTGAGGAGAGATGGAGGGATGGAATATGATGAGATACATGTTTCACACTGGAGAATGTCATCCAGTTTCTATTTAAACAGGCTGGATTTTTACAAAATATTTTAGTGTGGACGTTTTCTTTTTTCATTTCTCTCTTCTCTCTTTCTCTCTCTTCTTCCTATCTTCCTTTCTTTCTGTCTCACTCTGTTGCTCAGGCTGGAGTGTAATGGCGAGATCTCGGCTCACTGCAACCTCCGCCCCTAGGGTTCAAGTGATTCTCCTGCTTCAGCCTCCCGAGTAGCTGGGATTACAGGCGCCCGCAACCACGCCCAGCTAATTTTTTGTATTTTTAGTAGAGACAGGGTTTCATCATGTTGGCCAGGCTGGTCTCGAACTCCCATCCTCAAGTCATTGGCCTCCCAAAATGCTGGGATTACAGGTGTGAGCCCTCTGCCTGGTTGACATTTTCAAATATATACAAAAGCAGAAAGAAGAGTAAAATCACTCCCCAAGTGCCCATCATCTAACTTCAACTATTATCAATCTTTTACTGGTTGTGGTTTCTCTCCCCTTCTTATTTTTTCTGGAATATTTAAAAATCAAACTTTAAACACTTTATCGTTTCACCAAAACACACTTCCTGTGCATCTCTAACAGATACGGAGATCTCTTTGACATACTCACAATTCCACTGTTATATTTAACAAAATACAAAGTAATTATAATTGACTTACTGATACCATAAAATGAGGCTGTGCTTATGGTTGAAAATGAATGAGAAGCTGGGGAAATCTGCCCCAGATTCCATCCAATGATGGAAAAACGCAACATGACTACATGATATGAAGATAATGGTTGGGGAATGTTTCTAATAGTGCCAAGTTCAACATAACCAACAGACCAGTCATTCCTGTTTGAGCAGAATGTAAACTCGGCATTATCTGTAATTGGGCTGGCACACCAAAAAGGGTACACGGGGCCTAAATACGTAGTTTTGAACTTCAGTAGATAGCCATGCTCTCTAGTGATGAAATTTGCTTCTAGGTGTTTCTTTGCCAAAACATCCTTTTTCCACAATAATTCACACTCCCCAATAAAATATCATTTAAAATGGGCAACTTGCTGTAGATGTTATTATTATTATTATTATTATTTTGAGACGTAGTTTCGCTCTTGTTACCCAGGCTGGAGTGCAATGGCGCGATCTTGGCTCACTGCAACCTCCGCCTCCTGGGTTCAAGCAATTCTCCTGCCTCAGCCTCCCGAGTAGCTGGGACTACAGGCACGTGCCACCATGCCCAGCTAATTTTTGTATTTTTAGTAGAGACGGGGTTTCACCATGTTGACCAGGATGGTCTCGAT